>JAFEMH010002333.1:0-177500 GCA_022495995.1 Adenophora triphylla var. japonica | reverse complement strand
GGCCCGGGATGTCGATACCTTGCCAGACCCAATTGTCTTTGATGAAAGTGATCGTGATAACTTGCTTTGGAACCCCATCATGACGGTCTGGTCATTTCCTTGCAGATCGCCAAGCTGTACCATACGACGTATTACGGTAGATGGGGGCGGCTCCGTCAATCTTATTATGTTGGGTACCCTTAAAGAAATGAACATCCGGAATCGGAGATTGTCAAAAAATCTTCGATCTTTGGTAGGCTTCGGTGGCGAAGTCAAAGAAACGATGGGGAGATAAAGCTTCCAATATACTCGAAAGGGCCTCGGCAGGTGGAACGGTTTTGTGTAATTGATTGCGCAACATCTTACAATGTAATTCTTGGAAGACCGTGGATTCATGGAATGAAGGCCGTACCCTCCACTTACCATCAATGTGTGAAGTTTCCAACACCTTGGGGTGTCGCTAAGATTTACAGATGATCAACGGTGGCCAAGGAATGTTACAAAACTTCAATGAAGGCGTCTACATCTCCAAAACAAGCATAGCAATTACCGAAGAAAGTACGTGAAGTCTGGAAGCTAGGGAGGATGATGTGAAAGAAGTATTGTTAGATCCTTCCAACCCGGACATCAAAGTACTTATTGGCTTGACATATCGTTAGATATGGAGGAGAAGCTTGTGAACCTATTAAGAAGCGAGAATAAAAAGTTTCGCTTGGAAACATGATGACATGACCGGCATTAGCAAAGATGTCATCACTCACAAACTTAACATAGATCCCGGCTTCAAACCGGTGCACCGAGAAACGTAGAAAGTTTGCGAAACCGAAATCGGATCATCAAGGAGGAGGTAGAGCGCTTACTCAAAGCCAACATGATACGAGAGGTCGATTATCCAAGATGGTTGGCAAATGTGGTTGTGGTAGAGAAGAGAAACGGGAAATGGCGAGTTTGCGTCGACTTCACCGACTTAAATAAGGCACGCCCAAAAGATCCTTTCCCTTTGCCGCACATAGATTCATTAGTTGATGCCACCTCGGGTCACGAACTCCTCACATTCATGGACGCGTCCTCGGGATTTCAACAAATTCGGATGGAACCATCGACCAAGAAAACTTTGCCTTCATAACCCCCTCGGGTATTTATTGTTATATTGCCATGCCTTTTGGACTAAAAAATGCGGGTGCAACGTATCAAAGGCTCGTCAACAAGATGTTTAAGGATCGGATTGGGGACACAATGGAGGTATACATCGACGACATGGTTGTTAAGTCTAAGAAGGCCGAGGACCACATTAGCAATCTCTCTCAAGCCTTTGACATCTTGGATTGTTTCAATATGAAACTTAATCCGGCTAAATGCAACTTCGGAATGAAAGCCGGCAAGTTTTTGGGCTATATGGTCACTAAAAGAGGCATTGAAGCCGCCCCAGAACAAATACGCGCCATTCTCAACTGTCATCACCTCAATCATCAAGGACGTCCAAAGACTAACGGGAAAAATTGCCGCACTCACTAGATTCATTTCAAAATCCTCGGACCGATGCAAACCTTTCTACGACATCTTAAGAAAGAACAAAAAGTTTCAATGGGAGGACCAACATGAAAAAGCTTTTCGGGAACTCAAAACTTACTTGTCGACACCTCCCTTATTGGCCAAACCTCGGATAGAAGAACATCTTTACATCTACCTAGCGGTATCCGAAGGCGCTGTAAGTGCGGTCTTGATAACGAACGAGATGGCAATCGGCAACCCATCTACTATATAAGTAAGACACTCTTAGATGCTTTGAGACCGAGGTATTCTCATTTACAAAAATTAATTTTAGCTTTGATAAGCGCTTACATTAAATTAAGGCACTATTTTGAAACACATACTATTATTGTACGCACTAACTATCCTATTAAGAATGTCATGAGAAAACCGAGAGATGTCGGGTCGAATGGCGAAATGGTCTGTCTGATTAAGCACATACGACATCAAGTACGAGCCTAGAAGCTGCAATAAAATCTCAAGCCACAGCGAGATTTTGTGGGCGATTTCGATCCAACCCTACAACAAGAGGTGGAATTGGAAGTACGGCAACTTCAAGATGATGACATTCTAAAAATTTGGACTCTACACGGACGGTGCTTCCAACATGAGAGGTACCGTCTTGGAGTTGTACTAAAATCGCCACAAGGGGACATAATACCACAATCTATCGATTGCGGCTTCAAGGCTACCAACAATGAAGCGAGTACGAGGCACTTATCGCGGGTTTAACGGCGGCCCAAGACTTAGATGTCAAGCATATCCGGGTGTTCATGGATTCATTACTAATTGTTAATCAATACAATGGGTCCTACGTCGCGAAAAATGCTAAAATGACGACATATTTGGAAATTGTAAAAATTATTTCGGCCAAATTCAAAACATTTTCCTTGGAACAAATCCCGCGAGAAGAAAATTCTCAAGGCGATGCTTTGGCAAATTTGGGTTCGGCCTTCAAAAGCTTCTCACAAACCAATATCCCAATCGTGCATGTTGACATCCCGGCAATTGACAATCTCGAGATGTTCGTCCTAGATGTTGACATACCTTCCTCTCTGCATCAACCTCTTGGACAGCCCCTATTATCAAGTATCTCTTAGATGATACGATCCCAGTTGAGGAGAAGAATGCGAGAGCCTTCGGGGTAAGAGTATCTAAATATGTACTTATTGATAATCTCTTGTTTAGAAAATCTGCTGCAGTCACTACTTAAGGTGTCTAGAAGCGAGATAGAGCCCATCGGGTTCTCAAGGAGGCTGCATGAAGGAGATTGTGGAAATCATACCGGGGGCGAGAAGTTTACATACTAAAGCTCTAAGGTTGGGCTATTTCGGCCCACAATGAGAAAAGACGCCATTGACTACGCAAAGAAATGCGATTCTGTCGGCGACATGGGGACATCTGCACGGCCAGTGAATTGCTACATCCTATCCTGTCACCTTGGCCGTTTATGGTTTGGGAATGGACATTGTAGGAAAACTTCCCGAGCACCGGGGGACGAGTATTTCTTTTGGCCATGACGGACTACTTTTCTAAGTGGGTAGAAATTTGAGGCATATGTGCAAGTTCGTGATAAAGAAGTAATATCTTTTATCAAAAGGAACATATTTAGCCGATTTGGAATTCCATCGAAATAATTTGTGACAACGGCTCTCGGTTCATCGGCAAGAGGACCCAAGATTTCTTGACGGCTTGGGGTGTTAAGATGGTAACGTCTTCGCTGTTCACCCTCGAAGCCAATGGACGGGCGAGTCTAGCAACAAAATAATAATCGGCAACTTAAAAAAGAGACTAAACCGAGAAAAAAAGGACGTTGGGCGGAAGAATTACCAATGGTCCTATGGGGTGACGGGACGACATCTAAGAATGCTCTTGGTCAAACCCCCTATTCACTTGTATTTGGGCCCGAATCTGTTATTCCGGCGAAGTCCTTGTACCTACGGCAAGATACGGCTTGCGACATCGAAAATAATAAAGACATCTTGATACATTCCTGGATACGTGGACGAGCTAAGGGATATGGCCAAAGTTCGCATGGCGGCATATCGGCAAAGGGTAGCCCGATCATACAATAAAAACGTCGGGGTCGAGAAGGTTTCAAGTAGGAGACTTAGTCCTACGAAAGGCATTCCAAAATACCAAGGAGTCCAATGCGGGCAAGCTCGCCCCAAAATGGGAGGGACCACTACTTGATAGATGCACAAGCCGGAAAAGGAGCATATCGCCTTGCAACCTTGGATGGCCAAATGATACCCCGAAGTTGGAACGCCATTCATCTCAAAAGGTATTACATTTAAATATGACTTCCCATGAACTCATCTTTCCGGTATGAATCGTATTTTAATTCTTTTCTCCTATGTATCTTTTTAATTATTTACATGATAAGATGTCTCTAACATGCTTTGTGAGAGACGTCAACCTTAGTTGGCGTCCGTTTTTAACGTGTTTCTATCTTATGAGGTATTGACACATTTACATGGGGACATATCGAAAGCATGCAAAGAACAACGATTCCTCCTCCGTTAGAGGCTGGCCATCTCTTCTCAAGTAAAGGTACACAATCCCTTCTAAGGTTTAAAGAGTTAATTACCTCTTTCTAAAGAAGTTAGGTTACCACACCTTCGCACGGAGCGCAAGTTATCTCACTAATTGAGGTGTGGGGTGGGCCTATATGGGTAAACTCATATAGCTTACCCATTCCCACTCAGTTAGATGATTGATCTTAAGCATTATTCTTATGGTTATGGCATATTCGTGTCATCTAAGTATCTACGGTTTATGGCATATACGTGTCATCTAAGTATCTACGGTTTATGACATCTACATGTCATCCTAAATACCTATTATTCGACATACTATCATGTCACCATATGTGAAAAACATACGAAAAATTATCCAAAAAGAAACAAGCCTTGACGTGCTTGAAAACCATTAGACCATAACTAAACTAAAATAACCATAATGTATCCAAACCACCAAAGTAAAAGTGCGAAAGTGTTGAACCAACCCAACACTTAAAAAGATTGTCTTTGGCCCTTAAGGACCTATTACAAACCAAACCAAAATAAAAATTGTCTTAAGGGACTCCGCCCCGGTAATCATCAACAAAATACCAAAGAACCAAATTGTTTTTACCTTCTTTTTGTTTAGGTGGCTTACGCCGCAGTGTTGTACGGGTGTCACTTCTCCAAGCTGTTGGTGCATCCTGGACAATTGTTTCATATGGACTTGATGACACCTCGCCCTCGTCCCCCACCTCACTGTTAACTTGGATAGATAGGCACATTCCACTGTGAATATCCCAGGCACCCGACCTTTCCTTCTTGGTATTCCTTCATCATTTTCACCTTGCATTGAGAAACTTGAGTCTTCACTGCGGCCGGTTTACAAGAATTCCTCACCTCTGCTATCTCCTTGTTGTGATCATCTTCACTTTTCGCCAAACTATTCAACAAGTCCTTAGCTATCTGCTCTTGTTCTCCCGGCGATTTGCTTAGTTGCTCTATTATCTTCTCACATTCCTTCACTTTATTATCGATACCAACTTCTCCTTCTTGACCAAAGCAATATCCGCTTTGGATTTCTTCTTCACCAATTCAACTTCTTTTGCCAACTCCTCCACGTATCCTACGATCTGAAAAATAACATCGATATTACTAAAAGTTATCACAACCTTTGAAACTATTAAATATTCAATTAATGATGTCTCACCCCGGATGCCGAGGCTCATAAATCTCTTCTTGAACTCCCCGGCGACGAGTCCATCAAAAGAGTCTCCAACCTCGATCACTTCCTCTTGGCCGGCTTTTCTTTTCCTCACCCTAGAACCAATCCCAGCGCTTTCATCAAGAATAGGACTCTTCTTAGGAGCGGGTGGAGGTTTCTTTTCGGTCTTGACAATGGGCTCGAAAGCAAGGCCTCGATATCCTCCAGGATCAAAGTCGAGACCACTGAAGCTATCGGTTTGGAGGCTGCATGGACATAGAGATATTGTCAATAACAAATAACACATCAAATTAATGACGGGTTATCAAAGGTAACAGGATGCCAAGCTTACCGGTAGACATTATTACAGAAGTTGAAGCCTTTATATCCTGCAGGACGGTCGACGAAACTTCCGGCAAACCTTTGGGAGATCTCTTATCGAGAGGGAGATTGAAAAACTCTTCGATTTTTGCTAAAGTATCTTTTGCGGCGGAAATAACTCTCCCCAATCAATATCTACATGAAAGCAAAAACAATTACAATTCGGTTTGTCTCAAGAACAGGAAATCACAAGAGTAAGAATTTAAGTACCTCCCTGGTTCCATTGCTTCGACATCTCATCCTTCTCACCGATTGACGTCCTATCAACAAAGAAAAACCTATTCTTCCATCCCTATCACTTTGGAGGATGTCTTTGCTCATCAAAGGATTTCTACGACTTCTTTCTAAATAGGTACCGTTTGGAACCAAAAAGTTGAAGATCATAGGAATGGGCAATTTCGGGGAGCCACTAAGTCTAGTCCGTTTTCTCGGTTTACTTTAAGAACAAAAGCAAATACTCGCCAAGCCATTGGCATAAGTTGAGCATAAGCCGGTTGAGTTTTAGAAAGAACTCGGTAACCAACCGTGGGAAAGGGTAGCTAAACCCTAGCAAGAAGGGATATTCGAAGAAGCGAGATCCATTTGGGAGAAACATGGTCGAGACCTAAGTTTTATGGAAAAAGGATGAAAAATTACACCACTTGGGAAACAACATTGTTGTTTTATGGTCTCTATTTGAGAATCATTAAACAAACAAGTTTCTTCGGCGGAGTTTAGTGAGAAGATTTGCGCAAACAAAGTCGTCGAGATTAATCTCTACGGGACCTTGTGGGGATGACGCTTTCTTGGGTTTGGAAGCGAGACATCTGGTTTTACCCATGGTTGACAAAGCAAAAAGAGAAGAATAAACAAAGGAAGAAGGTCGGAGATGGAGTGATTTTACCTTGAAAGCGAACGGCGCCGTGGGCCAAAGGAGGTGAAAAGAAGATTTGAGAAGATAAGTTTTCTCAAGCGGTTAATAAAAAGGAAAAAAGAATCCCTTTTCAAAATTAACTCTCTCCCCAACCGTTCATTTCATCGCCACGTCTCCCAAGAACGTCCCATCGGGCGAGTAACGGTTGGGTCATTAATTCAAAAGGAAAAACATTTTGCCTCTTCGATTGCCTACATAGTCAAATGTTTTTGGGGACAAATTGTTGTGGGCATTTTTTGACATGACGACATCTTGATTGATCTGCATAACGAGATGTCATTACACTTTGTAAGTATTGTTTTAAATATTTACTTGTCCAATATTTCCTAATATTATTATTCTTATTTTCGGTAATTAAGAGAGGAATGCGGAAACAACCTTCAAGCACGTTCAACGAGACCTTCAAACGGCTAGGGCGACTTGGTCTCACGGAGGTTGAAAAGATAAACCGCAATGCCTAGATTGTAGGAACCATATTTGACTCTTTCTTAGTTACTTGTATTTAAGGGAAATGGAGACGGAAAATGACACTCATGCTCATACGCACACACTTTACACACAAACTCTTGTAATCCTCTCCATTATCTTCCGAAGTTGTAATTGTGCTCATTATAGTGGAACCTTTAAGGTTGGAGACCTAACTCCGGGGTTTTTCCAAAGAGGTTATCACCTCCAAGGTTTTCCTCGTTAACAAATCGCGTTGTCATTGTCTCGTTTTTCATTTTCTTGTTCCATATAATCGAATTCCATAGTTCCCTCCTTATTATTCAATCCACACACTAAACATAGTTAAGATTCTACTCTATTGTTTTTCTACCAAAACAATTTGGCGCCCACCGAGGGCCTCGTGGTTTATCGGTTATTTGAAACATTTCCTAATCGAATTCACTATGTCTGCACCCACCAATGTGTCCACCGCCGGCAAAGGTCCCACCGTTGTTCCCACATCGGGAGGTAGAACCGGCTTGTTACCACCGCCTCCTCGGACCGGATCTCGGCCAACTCGGCCTACGAAGACTCCACAAAAGGGGGCGACCTCTTCCAATGCAGATGCGACATTCGGAGTATCCTAACCGAGGTTGAATCAAAGGTTGGACCGGCAAGATAACAATTCGAAGGTGTTGACCAATTCCATGATTAAGATGCGAAAGACCAACAACTCATAGCATCTCGGCTTGAAAACATATCACCACTGCGCGAGGGTTCTCAACTTTGACAACTCCGGAGGATCTACATTTCGGAATGAATTCATTCCAATGGGCAATCCTCCTCCCGTGACATCTTTCATGATGTCAACATCTTTGCAGGGACACCCCTTTGACACCATCTTCTGCGGGATTCACTCCATTCATCCCATTTATAGACAATGGCTTTCATCACGACTACTACGGACAACTCTGGTTTGCTTAATAATCTTTTCAATAATAATAATTTCAATCGTATTCCTATGGTGACCCTTTTGCGGGAAACCCGCTAGCTAAACGAGATGCGGGATCTCGAGAGAATTAGTAATGAACGTACAGTGTGACTCCTCCAATTCAACGATAGCAAAAGCGCTACAATCGGTCTCGGTTTGTCCCGGCAATTGCAAATGTCGACATACCGAAGCGCTTGATGTACCATCTATGAAGTTGTACGACGGCACCACGGACCCGGAGGAGCACGTGGCACACTATCAAGAAAAGATGGACATAATCCATATTCCACTTCAATTCGGGAGGCTTGCTTATGCGGGGATTTGGATCCACCTTATCTGGACCGGCTCTCAAATGGTTGATTAGGCAACCCCTAGGTTCAATTGGTTCATACGCCCGGCTCATCAACATGTTCTATAACCAATTCTCATGCGATCGACAATTTGAAAGGTTGACAAGTGACCTTTACAATGTAACTCAGGCGGCCTAATGAAACCCTAAAGGATTACGTCCACCGGTTCAATAAAGAGGTCTTTGGAAATTCCCAATCTTGACATGTCGGCGGCCACGAAGCATTCAAAATGGGGTTGAAGAAAGATTCGCAGTATTACCAAGATTTGGTAATGACTCCTATGTAAGCGGTGGAGGAAGTCGGGAGCGGGGCATTGAGATTCATAAGGCTGGAGGAAGATGAGGCTGCGAAGATCAAAGTCATCATCCAAGACGTCGACATATGACCATCCCGATAGAAAGGCGAGATCGTCCCATCGCGAAACAACCGTCCCAATCCTTATCCGAGAAATTGACACTAGCAAAATTAATTCAATAGACGGTGAGGATGAAGATAATGATAATGTGCCTAACATTTCGATTATTGTTTTACGTTGATATTTCGGGTGTACTTTGCGCAATGGGCAACCTGGGAGACAAAGCCGGATGGCCAAAGAAAACGGACAAAACCACGGGATGGCGTGACAAATCAAAATGGTGTGCTTACCATGAAGACTTTGGGCATGTTGCGAAAGCGCATCGCGTTAAGAAAGGAGATCGATTACTTGCTCTCGAAAGGACATCTTAAGGAGTTTGTTGGGATCGAGAAGAAGAAAGGCGAAAAATCTGAAGCTCCTCATGAAGGCTTGAAAGACGAGTTTCTCCCCCGGCATCAACAAAGGTGATCAACTTCATTAGTGGAGGCTCGAAATATGTGGAACATCCTATTACGCCGCAAAACGACATGCTAAGGAGTCAAAAGATGAAAAGCCGAGAGAGACCCGGGATGTCGATACCTTGCCCAGACTCCAATTGTCTTTGATGAAAGTGATCGTGATAACTTGCTGGAACCCCATCATGACGGTCTGGTCATTTCCTTGCGAGATCGCCAAGCTGTACCATACGACGTATTACGGTAGATGGGGGCGGCTCCGTCAATCTTATTATGTTGGGTACCCTTAAAGAAATGAACATCCCGGAATCGGAGATTGTCAAAAAATCTTGATCTTTGGTAGGCTTCGGTGGCGAAGTCAAAGAAACGGTGGGAGATAAAGCTTCCAATATACTCGAAAGGGCCTCAACACCGTGGAACGGTTTTGTGTAATTGATTGCGCAACATCTTACAATGTAATTCTTGGAAGACCGTGGATTCATGGAATGAAGGCCGTACCCTCCACTTACCATCAATGTGTGAAGTTTCCAACACCTTGGGGTGTCGCTAAGATTCTGATGATCAACGGGTGGCCAAGGAATGTTACAAAACTTCAATGAAGGCGTCTACATCTCCAAAACAAGCATAGCAATTACCGAAGAAAGTACGTGAAGTCTGGAAGCTGGGGAGGATGATGTGAAAGAAGTATTGTTAGATCCTTCCAACCCGGACATCAAAGTACTTATTGGCAGCGACATATCGTCGAGATATAGAGGAGAAGCTTGTGAACCTATTAAGAAGCGAGAATAAAAAGTTTCGCTTGGAAACATGATGACATGACCGGCATTAGCAAAGATGTCATCACTCACAAACTTAACATAGATCCCGACTTCAAACCGGTGCACCGAAACGTAGAAAGTTTGCGAAACCGAAATCGGATCATCAAGGAGGAGGTAGAGCGCTTACTCAAAGCCAACATGATACGAGAGGTCGATTATCCAAGATGGTTGGCAAATGTGGTTGTGGTAGAGAAGAGAAACGGGAAATGGCGAGTTTGCGTCGACTTCACCGACTTAAATAAGGCCTGCCCAAAAGATCCTTTCCCTTTGCCGCACATAGATTCATTAGTTGATGCCACCTCAGGTCCCGAACTCCTCACATTCATGGACGCGTCCTCGGGATTTCAACAAATTCGGATGGAACCATCGACCAAGAAGACATTGCCTTCATAACCCCCTCGGGTATTTATTGTTATATTGCCATGCCTTTTGGACTAAAAAATGCAGGTGCAACGTATCAAAGGCTCGTCAACAAGATGTTTAAGGATCAGATTGGGGACACAATGGAGGTATACATCGATGACATGGTTGTTAAGTCTAAGAAGGCCGAGGACCACATTAGCAATCTCTCTCAAGCCTTTGACATCTTGGATTGTTTCAATATGAAACTTAATCCAGCTAAATGCAACTTCGGAATGAAAGCCGGCAAGTTTTTGGGCTATATGGTCACTAAAAGAGGCATTGAAGCCGCCCCAGGAACAAATACGCGCCATTCTCAACATGTCATCACCTCAATCTGTCAAGGACGTCCAAAGACTAACGGGAAAAATTGCCGCACTCACTAGATTCATTTCAAAATCCTCGAGGCCGATGCAAACCTTTCTACGACATCTTAAGAAAGAACAAAAAGTTTCAATGGGAGGACCAACATGAAAAAGCTTTTCGGGAACTCAAAACTTACTTGTCGACACCTCCCTTATTGGCCAAACCTCGGATAGAAGAACATCTTTACATCTACCTAGCAAGTATCCGAAGGCGCTGTAAGTGCGGTCTTGATAACGTAACGAGATGGCAATCGGCAACCCATCTACTATATAAGTAAGACACTCTTGAATGCTTTGAGACCGAGGTATTCTCATTTACAAAAATTAATTTTAGCTTTGATAAGCGCTTACATTAAATTAAGGCACTATTTTGAAACACATACTATTATTGTACGCACTAACTATCCTATTAAGAATGTCATGAGAAAACCGAGAGATGTCGGGTCGAATGGCGAAATGGTCTGTACGAGTTAAGCACATACGACATCAAGTACGAGCCTAGAACCTGCAATAAAATCTCAAGCCTGGCAGATTTTGTGGGCGATTTGATCCCAACCCTACAACAAGAGGTGGAATTGGAAGTACGGCAACTTCAAGATGATGACATTCTAAAAATTTGGACTCTCTACGGACGGTGCTTCCAACATGAGAGGTACGGGTCTTGGAGTTGTACTAAAATCGCCACAAGGGGACATAATACCACAATCTATCGGTTGCGGCTTCAAGGCTACCAACAATGAAGCGAGTACGAGGCACTTATCGCGGGTTTAACGGCAGCCCAAGACTTAGATGTCAAGCATATCCGGGTGTTCATGGATTCATTACTAATTGTTAATCAATACAATGGGTCCTACGTCGCGAAAAATGCTAAAATGACGACATATTTGGAACTTGTAAAAATTATTTCGGCCAACTTCAAAACATTTTCCTTGGAACAAATCCCGCGAGAAGAAAATTCTCAAGGCGATGCTTTGGCAAATTTGGGTTCGGCCTTCAAAAGCTTCTCACAAACCAATATCCCAATAGTGCATGTTGACATCCCAGCAATTGACAATCTCGAGATGTTCGTCCTAGATGTTGACATACCTTCCTCTCTGCATCAACCTCTTGGACGGCCCTATTATCAAGTATCTCTTAGATGATACGATCCCGATTGAGGAGAAGAATGCGAGAGCCTTCGGGGTAAGAGTATCTAAATATGTACTTATTGATAATCTCTTGTTTAGAAAATCTGCTGCAGTCACTACTTAAGGTGTCTAGAAGCGAGATAGAGCCCATCAGGTTCTCAAGGAGCTGCATGAAGGAGATTGTGGAAATCATACCGGGGCGAAGTTTACATACTAAAGCTCTAAGGTTGGGCTATTTCTGGCCCACAATGAGAAAAGACGCCATTGACTACGCAAAGAAATGCGATTCTGTCGGCGACATGGGGACATCCCGCACCGGCCAGTGAATTGCTACATCCTATCTGTCACCTTGGCCGTTTATGGTTTGGGAATGGACATTGTAGGAAAACTTCCCAGAGCACCGGGGGGACGAGTATTTCTTTTGGCCATGACAGACTACTTTTCTAAGTGGGTAGAGTGAGGCATATGTGCAAGTTCGTGATAAAGAAGTAATATCTTTTATCAAAAGGAACATATTTAGCCGATTTGGAATTCCATCGAAATAATTTGTGACAACGGCTCTCGGTTCATCGGCAAGAGGACCCAAGATTTCTTGACGGCTTGGGGTGTTAAGATGGTAACGTCTTCGCTGTTCACCCTCAAGCCAATGGACGGGCGAGTCTAGCAACAAAATAATAATCGGCAACTTAAAAGAGACTAAACCCCGAGGAAAAAAGGACGTTGGGCGGAAGAATTACCAATGGTCCTATGGGGTGACAGGACGACATCTAAGAATGCTACCGGTCAAACCCCTATTCACTTGTATTTGGAACTGAATCTGTTATTCCGGCGAAGTCCTTGTACCTACGGCAAGATACGGCTTGCGACATCGAAAATAATAAAGACATCTTGATACATTCCTGAATCTTTTGTGGACGAGCTAAGGGATATGGCCAAAGTTCGCATGGCGATATCGGCAAAGGGTAGCCCGATCATACAATAAAAACGTCGGGGTCGAGAAGGTTTCAAGTAGGAGACTTAGTCCTACGAAAGGCATTCCAAAATACCAAGGAGTCCAATGCGGGCAAGCTCGCCCCAAAATGGGAGGGACCCTACTTGATAGATGCACAAGCCGGAAAAGGAGCATATCGCCTTGCAACCTTGGATGGCCAAATGATACCCCGAAGTTGGAACGCCATTCATCTCAAAAGGTATTACATTTAAATATGACTTCCCATGAACTCATCTTTCCAGGTATGAATCGTATTTTAATTCTTTTCTCCTATGTATCTTTTTAATTATTTACATGATAAGATGTCTCTAACATGCTTTGTGAGAGACGTCAACCTTAGTTGGCGTCCGTTTTTAACGTGTTTCTATCTTATGAGGTATTGACACATTTACATGGGGACATATCGAAAGCATGCAAAGAACAACGATTCCTCCTCCGTTAGAGGCGGCCATCTCTTCTCAAGTAAAGGTACACAATCCCTTCTAAGGTTTAAAGAGTTAATTACCTCTTTCTAAAGAAGTTAGGTTACCACACCTTCGCACGGGAGCGCAAGTTATCTCACTAATTGAGGTGTGGGGTGGGCCTATATGGGTAAACTCATATAGCTTACCCATTCCCACTCAGTTAGATGATTGATCTTAAGCATTATTCTTATGGTTATGGCATATTCGTGTCATCTAAGTATCTACGGTTTATGGCATATACGTGTCATCTAAGTATCTACGGTTTATGACATCTACATGTCATCCTAAATACCTATTATTCGACATACTATCATGTCACCATATGTGAAAAACATACGAAAAATTATCCAAAAAAAACAAGCCTTGACGTGCTTGAAAACCATTAGACCATAACTAAACTAAAATAACCATAATGTATCCAAACCACCAAAGTAAAAGTGCGAAAGTGTTGAACCAACCCAACACTTAAAAAAGATTGTCTTTGGCCCTTAAGGACCTATTACAAACCAAACCAAAATAAAAATTGTCTTAAGGGACTCCGCCCCAGTAATCATCAACAAAATACCAAAGAACCAAATTGTTTTTACCTTCTTTTTTGTTTAGGTGGCTTCGCCGCAGTGTTGTACCGGGTGTCACTTCTCCAAGCTGTTGGTGCATCCTGGACAATTGTTTCATATGGACTTGATGACACCTCGCCCTCGTCCCCCACCTCACTGTTAACTTGGATAGATAGGCACATTCCTGTGAATATCCCAGGCACCGACCTTTCCTTCTTGGTATTCCTTCATCATTTTTACCTTGCATTGAGAAACAGTCTTCATCTGCGGCCGGTTTACAAGAATTCCTCACCTCTGCTATCTCCTTGTTGTGATCATCTTCACTTTTCGCCAAACTATTCAACAAGTCCTTAGCTATCTGCTCTTGTTCTCCCAGCGATTTGCTTAGTTGCTCTATTATCTTCTCACATTCCTTCACTTTATTATCAGATACCAACTTCTCCTTCTTGACCAAAGCAATATCCGCTTTGGATTTCTTCTTCACCAATTCAACTTCTTTTGTCAACTCCTCCACGTATCCTACATCTGAAAAATAACATCCCGATATTACTAAAAGTTATCACAACCTTTGAAACTATTAAATATTCAATTAATGATGTCTCACCCCGGATGCCAGGCTCATAAATCTCTTCTTGAACTCCCCGTGACAGTCCATCAAAAGAGTCTCCAACCTCGATCACTTCCTCTTGGCCGGCTTTTCTTTTCCTCACCCTAGAACCAATCCCAGCGCTTTCATCAAGAATAGGACTCTTCTTAGGAGCGGGTGGAGGTTTCTTTCGATCTTGACAATGGGCTCGAAAGCAAGGCCTCGATATCCTCCCGGATCAAAGTCGAGACCCTGAAGCTATCGGTTTGGAGACTGCATGGACATAGAGATATTGTCAATAACAAATAACACATCAAATTAATGACAGGTTATCAAAGGTAACAGGATGCCAAGCTTACCGGTAGACATTATTACGAAGTTGAAGCCTTTATATCCCCTGGGACGATCGACGAAACTTCCAAAGAAACCTTTGGGAGATCTCTTATCAAGAGGGAGATTGAAAAACTCTTCGATTTTTGCTAAAGTATCTTTTGCGGCGGAAATAACTCTCCCCAATCAATATCTACATGAAAGCAAAAACAATTACAATTCGGTTTGTCTCAAGAACAGGAAATCACAAGAGTAAGAATTTAAGTACCTCCCTGGTTCCATTGCTTCGACATCTCATCCTTCTCACCGATTGACGTCCTATCAACAAAGAAAAACCTATTCTTCCATCCCCTATCCTTTGGAGGATGTCTTTGCTCATCAAAGGATTTCTACGACTTCTTTCTAAATAGGTACCGTTTGGAACCAAAAAGTTGAAGATCATAGGAATGGGCAATTTCGGGGAGCCCCAAGTCTAGTCCGTTTTCTCGGTTTACTTTAAGAACAAAAGCAAATACTCGCCAAGCCATTGGCATAAGTTGAGCATAAGCCGGTTGAGTTTTTAGAAAGAACTCGGTAACCAACCGTGGGAAAGGGTAGCTAAACCCTAGCAAGAAGGGATATTCGAAGAAGCGAGATCCATTTGGGAGAAACATGGTCGGACCTAAGTTTTATGGAAAAAGGATGAAAAATTACACCACTTGGGAAACAACATTGTTGTTTTATGGTCTCTATTTGAGAATCATTAAACAAACAAGTTTCTTCGGGTTTAGTGAGAAGATTTGCGCAAACAAAGTCGTCGAGATTAATCTCTACGGGACCTTGTGGGGATGACGCTTTCTTGGATTTGGAAGCGAGACATCCTGGTTTTACCCATGGTTGACAAAGCAAAAAGAGAAGAATAAACAAAGGAAGAAGGTCGAGAGATGGAGTGATTTTACCTTGAAAGCGAACGGCGCCGTGGGCCAAAGGAGGTGAAAAGAAGATTTGAGAAGATAAGTTTTCTCAAGCGGTTAATAAAAAGGAAAAAGAATCCCTTTTCAAAATTAACTCTCTCCCCAACCGTTCATTTCATCGCCACGTCTCCCAAGAACGTCCCATCGGGCGAGTAACGGTTGGGTCATTAATTCAAAAGGAAAAACATTTTGCCTCTTCGATTGCCTACATAGTCAAATGTTTTTGGGGACAAATTGTTGTGGGCATTTTTTGACATGACGACATCTTCGGTTGATCCCGCATAACGAGATGTCATTACACTGTAAGTATTGTTTTAAATATTTACTTGTCCAATATTTCCTAATATTATTATTCTTATTTTTCGCAATTAAGAGAGGAATGCGGAAACAACCTTCAAGCACGTTCAACGGACCTTCAAACGGCTAGGGCGACTTGGTCTCACGGAGGTTGAAAAGATAAACCACAATGCCGAGATTGTAGGAACCATATTTGACTCTTTCTTAGTTACTTGTATTTAAGGGGAAATGGAGACGAAAAATGACACTCATGCTCATACGCACACACTTTACACACAAACTCTTGTAATCCTCTCCATTATCTTCCGAAGTTGTAATTGTGATCATTATAGTGGAACCTTTAAGGTTGGAGACCTAACTCCCGGGGTTTTTTCCAAAGAGGTTATCACCTCCAAGGTTTTCCTCGTTACCAAATCGCGTTGTCATTGTCTCGTTTTTCATTTTCTTGTTCCATATAATCGAATTCCATAGTTCCCTCCTTATTATTCAATCCACACACTAAACATAGTTAAGATTCTACTCTATTGTTTTTTCTACCAAAACAATAATAATGTAAAATGCACACCAAACTACTAACTCAAGCATATCAATTAATTTATTAAATATTAACACTAACATATAATGCTCATAAATATAATGTCTAGATTTAGGGTCGTGACACATATTGTCATGGTTGGCGTATTAAAGGCTTGATGACATGGTGTCATGTGGGCATGGATGTATATCCGGGACGGAGCATCGTCTGGGTGTAGCGTTGGAAATCAAGATCAGGTCAATATTTTAGCATGACCTTTCATCGTCTTGCTTGCGCAAGGGATCTTGAGTTTCGAGCTTCGACTCAGAAAATGGCCGGCATGGGATATGTATTCAGGCTGTATGACACGGACTGGGTAAATAACCAACCGAGTCTAGACAGAATGTGACGCAAGCGTGCATGGTTGACACTGGCTAGGATGGGATGTTTGGGATGATCCCGTGCGCGCTCAAAAGGCATAGGAACACCAATCAAGCTGCAACTAAGACCACCCCGGGTTGAGGGTTGTAGTGTGCAGTGTACCGAGGCAGCAAGTGTGTGTAGCCTGCGGTGTACCGAGGCAGCAGTGCGAGTAGTGTGCTGTCACTAAAATTCTTTTTCTGAGTAAAACAGAAAGTTTTGCAGAATTTTTTTATATGTATGTACATAGATGTATTATGATGCATTTTTCGTATTTTTTTTTTTTTGTAAATAAAAAGTAAAGCACATGCAAACACACACAACAGTTAAAGAAAGGGGTAAAATGAAAGTTTGACCCTCATCATTGCTTTAAAATCTTTTATTTTTTATTTAAAATTTTTAAAACAAAATATCCCCAGTGGAGTCGCCAACTAAAATTACCCGGATCCGGCTCGCGCACGGGCCCCGGCATCTCGCGGCTGGTCGAGGAGGTGTCTCACTGCATTTGTTCGTAGAGTCGCCACGCCGTTTTGATTTAGCCCAAAACATTGAAAAAAGGCTTAGTTTAAAAACTGTTGTTGTGTGATGAGATTTTGAGTTCGGAGGTCAGGTTACGCCTCGGAAAGAGAATGTTAGAGCTCACCCAAGTCGCCTCGTAAAAATGAATCTTTCGGTACCCCTTTTTCTTTAAAAGTTGTGTGTGTGTGTGTATGTGCTTTTAAAAATGTATGCTGAGTATGATGTCTACATTGTGTACTATGTATTGAAATGTATTGAACTAGTAATGGAAGGAAGCCTTACCAATGTTGGTTCGTGTCTGTCTTCCACTTGGGAATAGTGTTTGAGTGTGAATAGTGCTCGGGGATGGATTGGGATTGCTTCGGGGTTGTATCGGTGTCTGCGGACAGAGCTTCGGCGTGCCTCAGGAGTATCAAGTGTGTACTTGAGCAGAGGTTCGACGTGCGTCGGGATCGTTGACAAGACTAGGGCAGAGGTCCGGCGTGCGTCGGGATCGTCGATTGTGCTCGGGCAGAGTTCTGGCGTGCGTCGGGATAGTCGGTTGTGCTCGGGCAGAGTTCCGGCGTGCGTCGAGATCGTCGATTGTGCTCGGAATGGACCGGGATTGTCCGACAGGGCTTCGGGATGGACCGGGATGCCTCGGGATGGACCGACAAGGCTTCGAGATGGACTGGAAAGGCTTCGGGATGCCTCGGGAGTGCCTCGAGGCAGCTCGGGAGCGTCTCGGGAGCGCTCGACAGGGCTTCGGAGAACCACGAGGGGCCTCGGAATGCCCCGAAGGGAACCGAAAGGGACTGGGATTGCCCCAAAGGGTCTTAGAAGGGGGCCTGAAGGCTGGGGGAGAGAGAGAAGAGAGGAGGTGTCAAAAATATGAGGGGAGGAGCCCTCTATTTATAGGGTCCAGATTCTGGCTAACTATTTCGCACTACACAGTCTGCCATTATCAAAATTTTGATTTTTCTGGATTTAAGGGAATATTATGGACTTTAAGAGGATTTTGTAATAATTGTGTCTGGAAGCAAAGTGGTCCGCACGGACTGATGTTGCTTTTCCAAATTTTACAAAATTCCTAAAAAGTCCTTTTGTGCTTTTTTATCCCAAAAAGGCCCCCTTGGTTTGGTTGGTGGTTTTTGGGGTTTTGGAAGGCTACGGGTGTTTGAGATCACGTTTGTGTGAGTCTGTGGTGTTTTCCGTGCGTTTGGAAGGGAGTGATCCAGATTGGGGTACTTACATATGGCCAGTTCAAATTCCAAATTGGCGCCAAGGCTGGAGCGGCCGTGCAAGTCTATAGTGCACGGCCGTGCACTTACTGTTGCAGTCATGGAAAGGCACCTTTTGGAGATGGCTTTTTGAAGAAACACAACCTTAGCCTAGGATGCCTATTTAAAGGAACTTTTGTATCAGTTTTAAACATCCGAAAATCATTAGAATTTGTATAGAATTACATAGCAAAAACTCTAGCATAATTACTTCAAAAATCTCTTGAAGATCCAACTTGTGTTCTTGAAGTTTTATTTGAAGTATCGAAGCAATAAAAGATCGAAGTTATTTTTCAGCCTTGTCTTCGTACAAATAATAAGTTCTTCTATCTCTATCTTTATTTATGCATTTATGTTTGTTCTAAGCATGGCTAGTGAGTAATCCTCCGAATTATTGGGGTTGGAAACTCAAAACGTGTTTTATTCATCATCTTTTATAAAGTCTTGTCATCTTCTCTTCATCTTAACAATTCTCTTTATATTAAACTCAAAATGACTTACATTTTGGAGTCGTCCAACTTGTATTATTCTAGTTAATTGAGAGAAGTACCTAGCGGAGAATCTCGATTAACGGAACCATATAAAGGAACTAGGTTTCATTGATCACGAGAGTAGTTCAATGGCCTAGGGGTGTTCCTTGAATGGAAAGTACATTGATTTTCGAATTTTAATGGATCCTTACTAATTATGGGCCATCGAGAGATAGGGCATAATTAGTGAAGGGTACAAACGCTACTTGCTTGATCATGAGAAGTAGTGTAGGCTTAATGTACCATCCTTGATATTGATGAAAATTTATATCTTCGAAGACATGACTAATTGATGAATAATTGACTAAATGATTTCCAATCCCGAGAATGCTTCCGTTTTATAAGATTTCAATTAAAGTATTTTCTGTATATGTTCTTGTCATTTTCTTAACTCAAACTATATTCCTCCCAATATCATCTTTATTCTTTAGTAAAAGCAAATATATCCCAAAGTAAACCCTGTCCTCGTGGGATCGACCCGTACTTGCATTCGCTATATTTTAATAGCTCGTGCACTTGCGGTATTAAAAGAACCGTTATGTTTGAAGCTACCAACCTTCCTCTGTGTTATTAGGCCTTGGTTATTATACGCCTGCTATGTCCATGCCGACATAGGGGAAATGACGAGGAGGCAAGTACGAGGAAGGTAGGGAAAGCCCACTCCCTTCGTCGTATATGAGACTTGTGTGGATTATGTTTAGGGCCCAATCCATTTGGGCCTTGCCCGGACTAGCCCATGTTTGTACCTCGGTTTATACCGTTCAGTGCCTTTCTGGGAATAGGCACAATTCCATCCGGATGAATCCTGGCATCGAGTCGAATTTTGTCAAGAGTTTAAGGCTCAACAGCTCCCGATGCAAAGTGCGTCCTAAACCGCTCATTCCTCCCTTCTCACGCTTCGCGGGTTGTGGGTCCATTTTGAGCTAGAACAAAATTAGCCCACTTAGTTGCATGGTTGGTCCAAGTTCTACTAGGTTACATAGTAGGAGGATAACACTTGATTGTTATCCCACACAAGTTGATGAATATTAAATACTCTCCAACTTTGTGGTTTCTAGGCAATGTGGGATATGGCTTTCCATATTCACAAACTCTTCACAAACCCATTTCAAGCTACATACTTTGAGCATTAATTTCTCATTCACCACAATTTGGTTTTGAGAAAATAAATATATCACGTTAATCTACTCCAAATGTAGATTATAAATATGTAATTTATTTTTCATTTACACAAGATGAAAATACATTTAATTTTGGTCAAATATTGGTCAAACCAATATTTTCAAAAATCTCCCACACGAATGACAATTAATGCATGTATGCAGATCCGTCCAAAAGTTCCGGCGAACTATTATTGCATCAGGATAGGTAGCTTATGGCTTTGAACCTTCCCTAGTAAAATACTATCGAATATACTAGCCTGTTAGTAGGGCGATGCTTTGAACTAGAGATTGTATAGTGTATACCAAGACAATAGTACATACATGATAATGGCTATAACACTATTTGTTCTCACGTTGTGTCCATTTTGGCCCTTGACTGTATCTCTTCATATGTGTTCAGTTAGAAGCGGCCTTATTACTTCTCACTTAGATTGGTGATCTCCTATAAAGAGTATCCTGCTATACTCTACCACTTAAGTATAGGAATCATTAAAAGTTTTCTCAACTTAACCTCACCACTGCTTCAGGTGCACACACTTGGATGTTCTTAGAATGAGTGTGAAACAGGTTCCAAGTGTTTCAACTGAACCTCATAACTTAGTTGTCTCATTGAACCAAGGTTTTGGGATCGCTAATTCTCAAGGTTGAGTGTCCGCTATGTGCTCTTTTGTTGTTGATTTTATACCTATTCCCCTTAATAGCTTATACAATTGATCTCTATTTATACCTTTTGTAAACGAATCCGCTAAGTTATCCTTTGACTTAACATAGTCAATTGTGATAATGCTATTTGAGATTAACTGTCTGACGGTATTATGTCTACGACGAATATGTTTAGACTTATCGTTATACATACTGCTCTGTGCTCTTCCGATTTCTAATTGACTATCACAGTGTATCATAACAGCAGGCACATGCTTATTCCAACAAGGAATATCTTCCAAAAAATTCTTTAGCCACTCAGCTTCTTCACCAGCTTTGTCTAAGGCTATGAACTCTGATTCCATCGTGGATCGAGTTATACACATTTGCTTGAAAGATTTCCATGACACCACTCCTCTACCTATTGTGAATACATATCCACTTGTGGATTTGGAGTCTTTCATGTTGGATATCCAATTGGCATCATAGTATCCTTCTAATACTGGTGGATATCTATTATAAAGTATCTCATGTTTCAATGTATACTTTAAATATCTTAACACCCTTGTTAAGGCCTTCCAGTGATCTGCACTGGGATTACTTGTGAACCTACTTAGTTTGCTCACTGAATATGCAATGTCTGGACGCGTACAATTTGTTAAGTACATTAGACTTCCAATTATCCTTGCCTATTCTAGTTGAGAAACTGGTTCCCCTCTATTCTTGGCTAAGTGTAGAGACAAGTCTACCGGGGTCTTAGCCAGAGGGTTATCAATGACGTTGAATTTCTGTAGAATATTCTCGAGATAATGGGATTGTGACAAGACTATTCCATCTGATGTTCTAGAAATCTTTATTCCTAAGATGACATCAACTATTCCCATATCTTTCATGTCAAAGTGCTTTTTCAACATGCTTTTAGTATTCATGATCAAATCATGAGTACTTCCCATTATTAGCATGTCGTCTACACACATACAAACTATCACAAATGAATTGGATGTTCCTTTAATGTAGACACACTTGTCACATTCATTTATTTTGAAACCGTTTGCCAACATTGTTCGGTCAAACTTTTCATGCCATTGCTTAGGTGCTTGTTTTAGTCCATACAATGACTTTACAACTTTATACACCTTTTCCTCTTTACCAGGAACTACGAACCCCTCGGGTTTTTCCATGTAAAGCTCTTCTTCTAGCTCTCCATTCAAGAAAGTTGTCGTTACATCCGTTTGATGTATCTCAAGGTTATGCACTGATGCAATTGCAATGAGAACACGAATGGACGTGATCCTTGTGACAGGAGAATATGTATTAAAGAAATCATATCCCTCCTTTTGTCTAAACCCTTTGGCTACTAGCCGGGCTTTGTATTTATCGATAGATCCATCAGCTTTATACTTCCTTTTAAGGATCCATTTGCAATCCAACGGTTTGCATCCTGGAGGGAGATCGACCAACTCCCAAGTATTATTATGCATAATAGACTCTATTTCGCTGTTAATAGCTTCTTTCCATAATGGAGCATCTGGAGTTGATAAATCTTCCTTAACAGTCGTTGGTTCATTTTCTAGCATAAATGATAGAAAATTAGGACCAAAAGACTTTTCCACTCTTGCCCTTTTACTACGCCTAGGTCCTTCATCTTCTTCTTGAGATGGACCATTTGTAGCTTCGTAGGTTCTCTTACTGTGAAATTGTCTATGGCTTAGCAAAAGTGAGACGAAACTCACAAGTGTTGTCCTTAGTGTCGACAACACTAACAACAACACACACCAATTCGAAAACAACAAATAATAGAAATAAATCTAATTGCAGCGGAAGAATAAATAACAATACACAAGAATATAATTTTATCAAGTTATATAAATATATAACTTGATGGGTGCCAGGAGGGCAAGACCTTTCTATATATAATGATTTAAATACAAGGTCGAAAAGTTCTCTTAATGATAAATAATCATTAACTGAAGGAACAACAAATATAGAACTCTCTCTGAATACCAACACTCAAAACCTCACGAAAATACAAATATATATATGAAACTCTCGAGTGTTGGACAAAGTGTTGCCAACACTGAATGGCGACACTGAAGAGCAGAATTCTTTCTTGTGCAGATTTGGGTCTTCTGAATTGGATGATCACTTAAGCTAATCGACTGCACTATATATAGGCCTCCAAAACTTGGAGCCTACTCAAAATAACCAGCTAAACAGCCTTGAGGTTGTTTCCTCCAAAATAGATCTATTCGCCCCATTTGTAGAAGACTTGGTCTTCATGGCTTCTCATGCTTGTACACCTCTGTTGTAGATACATTGTACTCTATCCTTTTATCTCCCCCTGAATAGCTAACCAATAACTCTATTACTTGGTCACCAATTTTACATATAAACATGTGTTTATATGTAACTTTTCTTCATCTCCTTCGAAGTTCACGCCTGGGCATCTTCTGTTGACCTATTCAAGCCACAAATAGCAGACTAACAACTGATATTTAAACATTAATTTACACGTTATTATTTGTGAAAAATACAGTAACTATTCTGGTGTTGCCAAATCCCAAATGGCAACACTGGTCTGTGACACAAGGGACAACACACATGGCAACACATGTTCTAACATTTACAATATCCCCCTTAGTTACTGATTTCTTCACAAAATACAACGTGATGTCCTTTTAAAAAAACAATTAGTCATACATAACCAAAAAATCAAAAAATGCCACAACCTCATAAGTAACAACATCAACCTTCAGGTAATGTTTAAATGTTTTTCAACCAAAATATCACACTCTCAAGAGTGGCAACATCAACCTTCAGGCAAACATAGTCACATATCACATATATATATCTCCACATACTATTTAAACTCTCCCTTAATAAAAAATTTACTAATAACTAAACGAAATAATTATTGATAAATCCTAACAACCAAAGATCCAAATGTTTAGCAACCACAACCAACTAAGTTTCAAGTTGTTTAAACATA
Source organism: Adenophora triphylla var. japonica (assembly GCA_022495995.1). Taxonomy (NCBI): domain Eukaryota; kingdom Viridiplantae; phylum Streptophyta; class Magnoliopsida; order Asterales; family Campanulaceae; genus Adenophora; species Adenophora triphylla. Next base: position 153,492 of record JAFEMH010002333.1, on the reverse strand, counting down.
ACGAAAATTCCAACCAAAACAAAGAAAAAAAATAGAATTTAAAATTGTTTAAATACCACAAACCAAATTAAAACAAATAAAATTGTTTTTGAACCAACAATCAAACAACCTTTCGAACCATTCAACCTTCTGCATTTTTATCAGCTCCTTCACCTTCCTCTTCATTCGTACCACTAGGCCCAGCTCCATTAGCTCCACCACCATCACGATCACGCCTTGGCCTTGATTGATCTCCTCCTATTTTGGAAGAAATCAATTCCACCATGTTTATCACGTTCGAGCGCATATCCAACCATCCCTGCATAACTGAATCGATATGCTTCACCTGCCTATTGAAAAATTTGGTACCATAGCAACATCAATCATGACAGGAGCAGTGTTGCCTGGAGTGTTGCCATTCTCAGGGGCAACACTTGGGGCGACACTGGAAGCAGGGGCAGCAGTAGGAGCAGCTGTTGAAACTAAAACCCAGGGCAAATCTCTGTGCCTATCCCCTTCAGTAAAATGCTTGCTAATTTTATAGAAAACAGGCTTTTCAGAGATGTTGTTCGCATTTCATGGTTTAAGCTTTTGAAACACAAGGACATTATAAATGAGGGAAGGAAAAATGTAAGAGGAGGTTTTCTTCTTTTTGGCCCATGCAACTAGGTGAGCAAACACCAATCTTCCAAAATTAACTCTCTGTTTCTTACCCAATTTGTATAACAACATTGCTTGTTCAAAGGTAACCGTGTTCTCATTTTCCGTAGGTAACCAATTTGTAATGCAAACCTTATGAAGAACACTAAACAGAGAAGAAAGATGGGTTGCTTTGAAATGATCACTCCACACAGAAATTCTCCCACCAGTCAGAAAGCTAGCTAGGGTATTAGGTTCGACATCCAAACACTCATTTCGATACTAGGAAGGCCAAAGGATTTGTTGATGACAGAGGGATTAAAATCATAAATTTTACCCCTCACAAAAATCTTTCCATAATGGGGAGTGTTCCTATCGTCTATGTCCTCCCTTAGATGAGCAAAAAAATTCCTAACAACGCTTTCGACATAAACTGAAACTTTAGAAACACTTGGCAAAAAATTTCTATCCTCAAGAAATTGGTAAACCCCTAGATCCTTGAACTGAATCACATTCATATTCCTTTCATTCAAAATTATCTTATCCGAGTCTTGAACCCACTTATCCAAGTTGGATTCATAATAGAACTCGTCGGAAAGGAATGGACGTTCATAATATCCAAAACACTCATAATCAGATTTAGATTCTTGAGAACGAGTAGGGGTTACCTCAGGCCATGATATTGGAGAATATGATGGAGAGCTTGACTGTGGTTTTGACTTGGCTGTTGGTGTTGTCTCAGGGGTTGCCATTGGATTGGCACCACTTGGGGCAACATTTTTCTAAAATTTCTGCCTTTTCACCACTTTGTACTGGGCTTGGGCTAGGGTCTCTTCATCTTCAAGCCATGCTTCCACATCACATCAGAAGAGGACGAAGGTTCTTTGGTAGCATTGAAAATTGGGTCCGACCCTTCCTCGGACAAAACATTAAGAGAGGAGCTTGAATTATCTTCCACCTCAACTGGTTCATCAGCTATATTTGACGGAATTTTGGACCTAAACAAAGTCTTGATCCTCTCTGATTGTCGACGACCTCCAGTCCTAACTGTCGAAGAATCATCAACGGCCTTCCTTTTCTTGGATTTCCTTTGAGGTGCAAAAGTAAGCTCAACCGAAGGAGTAGCATCAGGAAGGCTCATAGGAGTGGGAATTGGAAGAGGGTTGTAAACAATGATGTCCAAACTAGGAGAGGTTAAGGGTGTTGCAGAGAGTGTCGCCGGTGATGTCTCCATTGGAATGGCGACATTCGAAGCGACACTAGAGGGAGCAAGAGGTGAAATATCCATGGGAGAAGTGATTTGAGGCGATTTTGAGGGGCTAGCCATGGATAATCGATGGGAAGAAGATGAACAGAGGAGAAGGGTTTAATGGCTAAAGAGAGGGACGCTTAGAGAGAGAGAGAGAGACGGTGAAGGAGAGGGCTTTAGAGAGAGGAGTGATTAAATGAAAATAGGGAGAGAATTAAGTTGATTTGACACATTCAAACCTACTTAAACCCTTTATCCCAACAAACTCACACTGTTATCCGGCCATTTTAAAATGTAATAATTTTTTTATTTTTTTTTCTTTTTAATATATAATAACTAAAAATAATTTTAGAAATATCCATAAAATTTTGTTTTTCAAAATTCAAAAGAAAATGAACTTTTAAAAAATAGATATTTCGAAATTACATTTAGTTAGAGAAAAATTTAAATATTTTTGCTAAAGACCTTTTAAATTTCACAAACTCTAAATATATGAAAATAGACTTTTGGAAATTCAAAATTTAATTAGCAAAAAAATAAAAAGAAGAAATAAAAAAATAATGTAGCATCTACTAATGTATTGCTAGCAATGTTGTGTAACACAAAAAGACAACATTTAAATAAAATCCCCTTGATATTTTTTCAACATATATAACTCATCATTTTCTTAGGCAATTTTAAGCAAACTTTACACTTCTTTATTTACAAGGAAGCAGCGTAGTAGCAAGCTCCGTGCCCCGAGTTTTTTATTAAAGTGTAAAGCTATATGTAAAAAGTTTTATACCTTTCAAGTAGGGTACACTGTAGTAGCGAGCTCCATGTCCCTAATACTTAGTATTAAACAAATACATTATACTCCCGTTTTCGCAAGGAAGCATTGTCGCAGTGAACGCCGTGCCCCGAGTTACTTTGGGAGTATTTTAACGAGCTTTGCCTTTTTAAATATCAACAATAACATAAGTGACTTTGTCACTTTATGCACAAAGGGGTATTTTATCAAAAATGTTAACCTTAAGTATATACACATACTAGAGCAAAAAGGTCAGTAAATGCCTCCCATTGGGTTTAAACTCTATCTCTCTATATATATATACACACACAACAAATACACAGTATTGCTGTCAGTGTTCACAACACAGACGACAATACTTGAAACAGCAGATTTATAGAAAACACAAACCAAGAGATTTTTTCAAACTTGAAAATCTCTCATGGTCCAGGGCTTTAGTCAAAATATCAGCAAATTGATGTTTGGTATCAATATGCTCTATTTGAATTAAGTCATTTTCTACTAAATCTCTCAAAAAGTGATGGCGGAAATCAATATGTTCAGTGCGTGAGTGTTGTACAGGGTTTTTGGAAATGTTTATGGCACTCAAATTGTCACAATACATGGTCAAGATATTACTATCAAGACCATAGACATCAAGCATATGTTTCAACCATATCAACTGTGAACAACAACTTCCTGCTGCTACATACTCAGATTCAGCAGTCGAGAGAGAGACACAGTTTTGCTTGCGACTGATGAGTTGGTTTTGATATATGTTATTTACCTATGTTTCCGGATATTTTACATCCATTTTAATGTATTTAGAATAGTTTTGATGTAATTTAGAGAACTTTTGGGAGTTTGGGAGTTTAGTGCTGTGCAAGTGGGCGGCCGCTCAGCACCCACATGGGCGACCGCCCAGGTCCCGATTTTCAGAATTTCAGTTTCCTAATCTAAGGAGGATTCCATGCTCCTTCCTATTTTTCTACCCTTTCTTGCCCTAGGTTAAATAGAAACTACAGGGGATTATTTTTTGGATGCTTTATTCTCTTTAGTTTTGAAGGTTTGAAGAATTGAAGAATTTCATCTCTTCATTCATTGGTTCAGGTTTATGTTTCTTTATTCAATTTTTGTAATCCTTAGTATTAGCATGAGTAGCTAAATTTCTATTAGTTCGCGGATTGGTTGTAGGCCTTATTTGATCTTTATGCTAAAACTTTTTTAATTGTGGTTTTAGTTCATCCTAATATTTTTAATTTGTATGTGGTACAATTCTTGCACTTGCGTGGAGAATTGTGCATGAACACTATTAGGGTGATTGGACTCGATTGACGATCTTGCGTGAATCGATTGAGTTGGGTTTCATCAATTCTTTTGTTCTTAATAAATTGAGCTTTTGTTGGTTTGATCTTGCGTGATAATTGATAATTGCTCAATAAAAGAATTGCAACCCGACCATCTAACCGTCCCAATTCTTATAAAAGTGAAGAAACCCTAGAACCCAATTAATATTTTTATCATTGAAAAGCATAAAGAGATAATATGTGGTGAACCCAATCCGTGGGCTAGTTGTTTTAATCCTTGAATTACTTCTTTGAATCTGCTTATTTGTTATTTTAGTTGTTTTAATTTCCTTTGGTGATTAGTTTTTAATAAATCAAAATCAAAACCCCTTTCTGGTTACTTTTCGCATTAATTAAATCAACTTGTTGAAATACTCAAGTCTCTGTGGTTCGATCCTTACTTGTACCTGCTACTTCGATACTTGTACTTGCAAGGTTTTTGATGGATAAATTTCCACTGTGTAATAAAAATACCTTGCAAGTGTACAAGTCACCGAAGTAGCAATGTACAATAGTAAGGGTCGAACCACAGAGACTCGTGTGTTTAACAAGTTGATTTAATTAATGCAGAAAGTAACAAAAAGAGGGGTTTTTGATTTGGTTTATTAACTAACTTACTAAAACGAGAAATTAAACTATTTAATTGAAAGAACAAGAAAGCAAGAAACAAGGATTTAATCAGATCAAAGGAATTTACGGATTGGATTTCATAATTGTATCCCCTCTATGCTATGATTTTGATAACAAAAATAACAATCTCATTCAAAGATTCCTTCGCATAATTAAGGGTTGGGACGTTTGGTGTTCGGATTGCAACCCTAATATTTCTATCTTATTGTAAATTTCGGTAGGTCAAAACAACATTCAAGAAATTCATTAAGCACTTTAGAAATAAACGAATCTAGGTTTTCTTGAATTCCGCTAGGTCAACAAGCAAACCTAATTAATGAAATAGTGAGCTTTAAATAAACTGTCCACACTAGTGCAACAATCTAAATCAAATAAATAGAATGATATATATTTCATCAAATAAGAATGAGAGATTTTGGAAGAATTAAAACTTAAATTAGCATAGAAGTTCCACACTTACTACATCCGATCCATGAAAGAGGGAATTTAGCTACTCATAATAAAAATAAAAATTACAAAATTAAAATAAAGAAAAGTAAACCTGAAATTGAAACGGAACGGAGGAAGTATTGTTTTCTCCTCACAACAGTACCCGTAAGTACCACGGCATAATCTCTACTAAAAAAAACAAAAACTGAATTTTATATCAACCCTAGGTAGCAATTACGTGTGGCCAAGAGCTTTACACCAGGCCCAAACCAAGATCCGACCCAATTCGCCGAGTTGACTCGTGATCACGAGTCGTGCTACTCGATCCAACTCGTTCTGATCAGTCAGTGCAATGTTCCAGGCATTTTTCCTTTCCTTGGCAAACTTGGCCCAGCCTTGGCCCCAAATTCTTCAGCCTTTTGGCCGGCCACTTCAGCACCCTGTCCCGGCCATGGCCCCATTTGGCCGGCCAGCAGCAGCCTTGGTTTATACCAATTAGTATTCGGTTCGTCTCGCAATTTTACCGTCGCACTTTGGCCACTATAATGAATTCTTTTGCACCTCGCTCTTTGAGATTTTATTTTTAACTTTAGCCCCTGAATTTTTATAAATCAAATTCGTCCCAAATTTCTGAATTTTCAGTTTGGTCCCTGAATTTCCAATAAATTACAGCTTGGCCCTTGAACTTCCAAAGTGGGTACAAATCCTCCGTTTTCAGCATTGTTGCACTTCAGTCCCTGAACTATCAAAACACTAACAAAATACATTAAATTCTCAAGGTTTCGAGCATCAAATAAGCTAGGAAATATATCTTTTGGATGGGTAAAACCACATCCATCAAATACCCCCAAACTTACCTTTTGCTCGTCCTCGAGTAAAACAAAACAAAACTACTCTAACAAATAAAAACAATCAACAGAAAATATTTTTGATATGTTCTCAATACATACAAGGTTGCCGGCCAAACAAGTCTCAGATTCTCACATAATATGCTAAACAAGTGTCAATAAGAATATGCAATTACAATCACATTAATGCATCTAACCCACAATTTTCCACCTCGGCCTGAATGATGAATGAATATGGGAGATCATGATCAAGAAATATAATGGAAGTGAATGGTGGTGCAATTGTGTGTTTACATGTATTAGTGCAATTCTAATTAACATATTCAAATTGGCACAAACTAGCAAAACCCAATCAAAAACCCTCAAATCATCATGGACGTTGGCCAACTTCCAAACATATAATGAGAACAAAATTTTTAAATTTTTCTATTTTTTTGGAGGGTGACACTATATACACTCTCCTATAAACCCACAAACTCAGAGAGATATCTACCCCCAAACTCAAAACATGCTATGTCCTCATAGCAAAGAGAACAAAAACATGCCTCGGGTTCAAAGGATATATGACACAACAAAGCAAATAAATAAAGCAAATAAAACATACCTACTTGGGTTGCCTCCCAATTAGCGCTTTGGTTAAGGTCGTTAGCCCGACCATTGCCCCACTTACTTGGGGTTGAGATTGGCCTCAATGGATTTGGCCTTTGCTTTTCGGCCCTTTGACCACCTTTGATTTTCTCGGGCACAAATGCCCACTTCCTTCCATGCGTAGGTCCCTTTCTTAATTAATTCAGGTGGAGCCCACGAAACTTTGGGTGCTTTATGCTTCACCCTTTTTCTTTTCTTTTTGTTGGGGCTCTTGCCCCCAAACTTAGTTTGTTCCTTCACCTGCAGAACATCTTCCTCAACAAGATCAAAGAGGTTATCTTGAACAAAAATATTAGCAAAAATAGTCTCAGATAAATCAAGCAAATAACACTCCTCTCTAGGCACCTGTGATTTTAAGGGGACAAGAAGGTTGTGTGATGACCTCAACTCCTTTTGGGAGTGATTTAGGGGGTGATATGGTCTGTCACTCCTTGAGTGTTGATCGGCCTTAATGTTGCTAGCCATGTGACTAACGTCCACATTATCCCTAATTTTCTCACCGTCATCCACACAATAATTCTGAATCTCAAAATCCGTAATGTACCCTACAAATTCCTTCTTAGGTGGAGGTTCTTTACAATTTTCAAACATGGAGAACCTAATCTCCTCCCCCATCACAGTCAATGCAATATTACCATGTGGCACATCTATCACTGATTTGGTGTCAAACAGAAAAGGTCTCCCAAGTAATATGAGAGCCCCAAATTCATCACCCTCATGATTTTCCATACTTACCACCATAAACTCAACTGGAATTACAAATTTATCTACTTTAACCAACACACCCTCTACAACTCCTATTGGTCGTTTAACCGACTAATCAGCCAATTACAAATTCCTTGTAGGAGGTTGCAAATTTTGTAATCCCAAATTCCTGAAAATATGGTATGGCATTACGTTGACACTAGCTCCTAGATCCATTAAACCATTAAAATTTTGACCCCCTAAAGTAATCGGAATAGTAAAACATCCGGGATCTTTTCTTTCTTTTTCTTTATTCAACACATCCACACCACCAGAGGGTATGGTTTTTACAACATCAAGACAAGTGGATTCACGATTACTAGCAGAAAAGACATCATGAATTACCCCCAAACTTCTCTCTTCCTCACAAGCATAATTATCACTATCAACATCACAGAGAGAAGAGAGAAATACCTCCTCAATCTCATCGCTTTCATCCCAAATAGTCACAATAGACTTGGCTTGCTCTGGTGGGTTTTGAAAATTTTCTTGTCTTTGGCTTTGTATCGTTTCCACCAACTGTCCAATTTGGGTCTGTAACTTCTGCATGGCAGCCTCATGATTTCTGAAGGCTTGTTGTTGTTCCATCTTTAACTGCATCATGGGCTCTTCCCAAGGCTCTCTGTTCCTATCAAAGGGCCCCTGTGGTGGTTGGGGATGGAGAGTTTTATTCGGTTGATTTCCACCCCATGACAGGTTGGGATGTCTCGGCCCTGCTTGCCCTCCTAGATTATATGCATTCCCGTACTGATTGTTGCTTGGTGGGAACCTTTGCATATATGACTGCATCGCCTGCACCTGCTCGTGATCATATAAATGGGGACTAGTGGTGGGGCAAACTTCATAGGAATGAGTGTTAGAACCACAAGTTACACAACCTTCATGCACCAAATTACCAACAGATGACACATTAGATGCAACATTAGAAGTACTACTCATGGCCAATTTATCAAATCTTTGATTTAGAAGTGCAAATTGTTTTATGATCTCATCACTCATCCCTATTCCATTCACACTATTTGTTTTACCCCTTGACCCCTTTTGTTGAGAATTAGATGCTAGCCTCTCAAATAAGGCTTGGGTCTCCTCAGCAGTTTTGGCTCTTAAAGAACCTCCAGCTGCGTTATCAACCATGGCCTGATCAGCTTGTGTCAACCCACCATAGAAAGTTTGATGCAATAAAGGTTGAGAAAAATTGTGGTGGGGACACTGCACCAATAGCATTTTAAATCTGTCCCATGCTTCATGAAATGCCTCAAAAGAGTCATGAGTGAACCCAATGATTTTTTGTCTGAAAGTGGCTAACGTAGCATGTGGGAAATACTTTCTCAAGAATATATCATGTAACTCATCCCAAGTAGTAATGCTCCTAGGCGGGAGCAACATAAGCCACATCTTAGCATTATCTCGCAAAGCAAAGGGAAAACATTTCAGTCTTAGGTGCTCATCAGTCACACCTTCTCTCAACGTAAAACTTGACACAATCATCATATATTCCCTCAAGAAATTCAAAGAATCCTCCGAAGGGAGGCCATGAAATTGAGGGATCATGTTAAATAGATGGCCTTTTACCTCGTAACTTTTTGTTGCATCAGTCAACACAATTCATGACACAGACGTGTCAACTTGAGGCCTAGAGAAGGCATCCATAGTAGGTGCCTGCAAAGCCATATCAACTACAAATTCTTCTCCCTCGGTGGAAGAAGTTTCTAAGTCACTCAAAGTTACCTCTATCTCAGTGACAGAAGTTTCAGAATCAGTTTCACTCACTTGAGTAGAGGGAATGCCTCTCTCAACTTTGTCTATATCGTCATTCAAAGGAAACAACTTAGGATCCAAAGACCGGCAACCAAACATGCACCGATTAAATAAACTTGTTAAAAATCACAACAAGTCCCCGGCAACGGCGCCAAAAACTTGATGGATAAATTTCCACTGTGTAATAAAAATACCTTGCAAGTGTACAAGTCACCGAAGTAGCAATGTACAATAGTAAGGGTCGAACCACAGAGACTCGTGTGTTTAACAAGTTGATTTAATTAATGCAGAAAGTAACAAAAAGAGGGGTTTTTGATTTGGTTTATTAACTAACTTACTAAAACGAGAAATTAAACTATTTAATTGAAGAGAACAAGAAAGCAAGAAACAGGGATTTAATCAGATCAAAGGAATTCACGGATTGGATTTCATAATTGTATCCCCTCTATGCTATGATTTTGATAACAAAAATAACAATCTCATTCAAAGATTCCTTCGCATGATTAAGGGTTGGGACGTTTGGTGTTCGGATTGCAACCCTAATATTTCTATCTTATTGTAAATTCTAGTAGGTCAAAACAACATTCAAGAAATTCATTAAGCACTTTAGAAATAAACGAATCTAGGTTTTCTTGAATTCCGCTAGGTCAACAAGCAAACCTAATTAATGAAATAGTGAGCTTTAAATAAACTGTCCACGCTAGTGCAACAATCTAAATCAAATAAATAGAATGATATATATTTCATCAAATAAGAATGAGAGATTTTGGAAGAATTAAAACTTAAATTAGCATAGAAGTTCCACACTTACTACATCCAATCCATGAAAGAGGGAATTTAGCTACTCATAATAAAAATTAAAATTACAAAATTAAAATAAAGAAAAGTAAACCTGAAATTGAAACGGAATGGAGGAAGTATTGTTTTCTCCTCACAACAGTACCCGTAAGTACCACGGCATAATCTCTACTAAAAAAACAAAAACTGAATTTTATATCAACCCTAGGTAGCAATTACGTGTGGCCAAGAGCTTTACACCAGGCCCAAACCAAGATCCGGCCCAATTCGCCGAGTTGACTCGTGATCACGAGTCGTGCTACTCGATCCAACTCGTTCTGATCAGTCAGTGCAATGTTCCAGGCATTTTTCCTTTCCTTGGAAAACTTGGCCCAGCCTTGGCCCCGAATTCTTCAGCCCTTTGGCTGGCCACTTCAGCACCCTGTCCCGGCCGTGGCCCCATTTGGCCGGCCAGCAGCAGCCTTGGTTTATACCAATTATTATTCGGTTCGTCTCGCAATTTTACCGTCGCACTTTGGCCACTATAATGAATTCTTTTGCACCTCGCTCTTTGAGATTTTATTTTTAACTTTAGCCCCTGAATTTTTATAAATCAAATTCGTCCCAAATTTCCGTATTTTCAGTTTGGTCCCTGAATTTCCAATAAATTACAGCTTGGCCCTTGAACTTCCAAAGTGGGTACAAATCCTCCATTTTCAGCATTGTTGCACTTCAGTCCCTGAACTATCAAAACACTAACAAAATACATTAAATTCTCAAGGTTTCGAGCATCAAATAAGCTAGAAAATATATCTTTTGGATGGGTAAAACCACATTCATCAGTTTTTTTTATTACACAGAATGTGTTTGCGTCTTTATCAAGTGAGTAGTTATTAACTATTTTTGATTTAGTTAATTTGTCATTTTTTAAAGATATAATGAGGGGATACTCGGAAAGGTCAAAACTTTCATTTAAAGCGTAGGGGAATACATTGTTGGCTATGAACTCATAATCATCTGGCGTAAGGCCATCAGATGACTCGAGAGACTCGAATTCAAAGACAACTGACTCGGAATGTGTTTCGAATCTAGACTCTAGGTCGTGAGGGGTTAGACCAAGCTTTTCAATCATTTGCTCCTTGTTGGCTGCAGGTCCGGAGAAGGTGGCCCGGTTCTTTAATGGCATTGTGGATGGGCTTGAGAGGATGTGAGGGTCAAAAGGCTTAGCGATGTTGTCCCCAATCATGGCTACCACAGAGTTATCAGAAACAAAATCAATCAAGTCTGGTATTTCTGTTTCTTCGTTAAAAAGCTGTTGTAGCAAAGGCTCGTTCCAAGCATCTTCTGCGAAGTCTTCCTTTCTTGCTTTGGGCATTATTAGCTCGAATACTGACTTGCCCCGCTCGTTTGCGGCAAGGGTGAAGACAAAAAGGTTTTCGAACTCCTCTACCAAAGAAGGGGTTTTCCCGAACCAAAATTCATTGTGAATAGTGGTTGTGGTGGGTCCCGATAGGGTTGGTACTCGAGGAATTCTCTTCGGACGGGGTTTGGCTTGAGGCCTCTGAACTTCTCAAGGTTCTGTTGAAGCTTTTCCCATTTGTCCATTGTTGTCGACCAATCTTGTTTGGCGTTGATTAGCTCTGTCCTCTTCTTCATATCTTCATTCAAATCATCGGTTTTCTTTGTGAAGTATCGGGCCATGTCGAAGCTATAGGGACAAAATTCGGAGGTCGCGTACGAGCCTTTTTTGTTAACTGGGCGCTTTCCGCGTGCAACTTTTCTGTCTTCCGCAATATCTTTGGGAGTAGGGACGTACCCTAGGCCACGACGGGTAGTTTGTTCTTTGACCTCGATGATCTTATGGGTGCCTTGATGGTGCCTGCCCAAATCGAGCCCCGAAATGTAATTCATGAGCATTATCATCCTCATGGGGGGAGGAATCCGATCCCAAGACAGGGGGAGGTCTATGCAGCATATCTGTGCTTTTGGGTTTTCAACTGTGAACCCTGTTAGCATCATGCCTTCATCGTCATGATTGATTTCCAGGACCGGGATGCCATTTGTGTTGGTTCCTTCTGTGGTCACACTATCCCCGTAAATTGTGGTGAGATCACTGCCTTGCACGAATTTCATGCATTGGTGTAGAGTGGATGCCACTCCATTTATTTGGTGCAACTAAGGCCGGCCCAAGATGGCGGTAAAAGTGATCCGGATGTCAATGACCTGAAAGTCTATCGGTATCATTTGCTTTCCGAACCATAGATTCAGAGTGGCTACCCCCAAGACTGAGCGGGACGTTGAGTCGTAAGCTTTGATCGTCTGAGTTGAAGGATTTAGATCAGTAGGCTTGATCCCTAACAGATCCACCATTTTTGCTGGGAGGATGTTCATGGCCGATCCTCCATCTACCAAGACCCGAGGGAGGCGACGCTCATCAAGTTGAACGGTAATGTAGAGGGGCTCATTATGGTTAGCCCCAAATTTCGGCAGGTCGAGCTCAGTGAAGGTAATCATGTTACCGTATTGAACATTGCCGATCATTTGGACCACCTCATCTGGGGTTACAGTGATTGGAACCATGGTCCGGGCCAGACTTTCTTCCAACTTGAGCTTGTGAGGATAGAAGGAAGTGAGTAGGGACCAAAGAGATATATTGGCTTGAGTGCGCTTGAGCTGGGTCAAGATTGGGTCTTCAGCCTCCGGGTCAAGCACTTCAGCTTCCTTGGCGTAGGGGCCTTTCTCGGTTCGAGGCTCATGTATTACCGGCCTTTTGTCTGTCCTTGGAGGATTTACCGAGATCTGGCCGGAATGAGTCAGCACGTTTATTTCTGGCTTTACTCCTCCTTTGCTTGTTTCTCCCAATTTTGTCATGGGAGGGCCCTGGTTAGCATACGGCCATACATCGCACCTTAGCTCATTCACCGTTATTGCCTTTGTTGGGGATTGGATGGCTGCTTTGATGTCTTCCCAAGATAAAGGCTGGGGTTTCAGGACACTTGGACCGTTGGTTGCTGTGCGGAGCTCATCTCAGCTTATCATGGAGCTGAAGTGGCCACGATCTTGAGTTGAGTTAGGCTGAGGAGATTTGTTGGAATAAATGACATAGTAGTCAAACTTTCCAGATGGTTCTCATAGGGTTCCAACTATGGGATCACCGGCTTCATACCTCTTTTCCAGTTTTTGTTGGGAAGAGGATTTTCTCCTTCTTGGGGGACGGCCCTCATTTATTTCATCTTGGAAATCAGCATCTAGATAAGCGGGGCAGTCGCAAATATCCCACCAAATGTGCTTGACAGTTTGTGGTGGGCTCGGAACCTCGGGGCATCGGCTCGGTAAGTCCTTCCCTGGCGGGTATTGGGACTTCAAGTTATGGTTGCGGGGCTTGCACGGAGGCACAGGATTAGATCCCAGGGGATATTGAGAGACGTTGGGAGTTGTGGGAGCGGGCACGTCTTTGTTTTTCACGGGAGTCCTAGCTGGTTGGGGGATTGACAATGTTCTGAAATGATGCATGGCACCTTCGATCCAAGCTTGCTGCTCGCCTTGGCGTTTTTCAAGAGCTCTGAAAGCTTGCCAGACTTCTTTCATTATTTGGAAATTTCCCAGGGGCGGAGTTCCTTTTCCCTCACTATTATCTGTCGATCCTACCATAGGAGAGTAATGTACTGTTCGGACCGCTGAACCGGAAGGGCTGTCGGACCTTGTGACTTTGATACTGAAAAGACAGCACCCGGGTACTCTCAACCACTCTCGATTCGCTGGAGGGGGTGAAAGGTAGGGTTTAGACTCAGGAGGGCCTTTTGGATGAAGGGAGAAGCTCATGCGACATGTAGTTTCCTTTTTATTTTTTTATTTATTTTTTGTTGTTCTAATTTACTTAAAACATGTTTTCTCAGAATCCTAAATAGGTTGGAAAAGATTGCTCTTCTTTTTCGCAACTATTCTAGATCCTGGGTCAGTGAAAACCATCACTGAGGCTATAAGCCCCTCGTTTTGCACCTGTATTTCGACCTCCCAGGGTGGACAGCCTCGGGCAAGGGTTCTATAGGGCAATCGGTTTCCACCGGCCAAAAGAAAAATGAACCTAAGGACCGAGCCTGTCATGTTCGTTTTAATGCGCCTGCCATGTGAATAGTGAACAAAGCAAGTACCTAAGTCAAGATCGGGTCAAGAGTTCGGCATGACCTCTCTTTACCTTGCTTGCGCAAGGGATCTTATGACTTTAGGTTTTAGCTAGGTCATATTGTCATGGATGACGCATTAAAGGCTTGATGAAATGGTGTCATATGGGCATGGATGTATATCCGGTACGGATCATTGTCTGAGTGTAGCTTTGAAATCAAGACCGGGTCAAGATTTTAGCATGACCTTTCATCGTTTTTCTTGCACAAGAGATCTTGATTTCTGGGCTTTTGACTCAGATAATGGCCGACATGGGATATGTATCCAAGCTTTATGACACGGACTAGATCAAAAACCAACCAAGTTTGGACAGAGTGTGACTCAATAGTGCATGGTTGACACTGGCAAGGATGGGAAGTTTGGAATGATCCCGTGCGAGCTCAAAAGGCATAGGAACACCAATTGAACTGCATCTGAGACCATCCTAGGTTTGGGGTTGTAGTGTGCAGTGTACAGAATAAGAGTGTGCGTAGTGTGCGGTCACTAAAATTCTTTTTCTGAGTAAAATAAAAAGTTTTACAGAATGAATTTTAAATGTATGTACACAGATGTATTTATGATGCATTTTTTTGTATATTTTTTTTAAATAAGCAAAAAAAAAAAAAAAAGTAAAGCACATGCAAACATACACAACAATAAAAGAAAGGGTAAAATGAAAGTTTGACCCTCATCATTGTTTTAAAAATCTTTTTTTTTGTTCAAAAGTTTTTTATAACAAAACGTCCCCAGCAGAGTCGCAAACTGAAATTACCCGATCAGTGGCCGGACGGTATCTCGCGATGTGCGATCGTGCTGCGTTTTCGTTAGAGTCGCCACGCCATTATTATTATGCCCAAAACATTGAGAAAAGACTGTTTTGTTTTGTTTTGTTGTGTGATGAGATTTTTGAGTTCGGAGGTAAGGTTACGCCTCGGGAAGAGATATTTGAGTTCACCCGAGTCGCCTCGTATACACGAGTCTTTCGATACCCTTCTTTCTTTAAATGTTGTGTGTGTGTGTGCGCTTTTAAAAATGCATTGAAGATGATGTCTACATTGTAGATGCTTATATTTAAACATAAATATTTAAATACTTAAAGCAATTAAATGAGATTTTGGAAGGAGATCGTACCAATGTTGGTTTGTGTCTATCTTCAGTGGGGGAATGTGTTTGGTTTGAGGGTGAATAGGGTTTTTGTCTACATTGTGTGCTTTTAAAAGACTGTTTTGTTTTGTTTTGTTTTGTTGTGTGATGAGATTTTTGAGTTCGGAGGTCAGGTTACGCCTCAGAAAGAGATATTTGAGTTCACCCGAGTCGCCTCGTATACACGAGTCTTTCGATACCCTTCTTTCTTTAAATGTTGTGTGTGTGTGTGTGTGCGCGCTTTTAAAAATGCATTGAAGATGATGTCTACATTGTAGATGCATATATTTAAACATAAATATTTAAATACTTAAAGCAATTAAATGAGATTTTGGAAGGAGATCGTACCAATGTTGGTTTGTGCCTATCTTCAGCGGGGGAATGTGTTTGGTTTGAGGGTGAATAGTGTTTTTGGGACGCCAGGGGTCGATTAGGACGGATCGGGATTGACCGGAGTCGCTTCGGAAGGACTTCAAAGCGCCTCGGGAGGGCTTTGCAGCACCTCGGGAAGGTTCGGGAGGCCTCGGGAAGGACCGAAAGAGGTCGGGATTGCCTTGGGATGGCTCGGGAAGGCTCAGGATGCCTCGGGACGGACCAGGATCGACTAGAATTGTTTCGAGAGGACTTCGGAGCACCTCAGGAGGGCTTTGTAGCACCTCGGGAAGGCTCGGGAGGCCTCGGGAAGGATCGGAAGAGGTCGGGACGCCTTGGGGAGTTGCCTGAAGGCTAGGGGGAAGAGAGGATAGAGTTGAAGTGTGAATGAAATAGAAGGGGGATCCTTCTATTTATAGGCCCCAAAAAACTGCAATATGGTCCGTACGGACCTTAGTGTCATTACCAGTTTTTCGGTATCCTGGATTTCAGGGAATATTGTGGACTTTGTGGGGATTTTTTCATCATTTTGGCATGTTGACATAAGTGTCCGTACGGACCATTCTTGCTTTGCAAAGTGATCCGTACGGACCATTATGTCAACTGGCCATTTTTTATTATTCCTGCAAAGTCCTTGAGTTCCCTTTTATCCCTGAAAGGCCCTCCCTTGGTTTGGCTGGGGGTTTTGGACCTTTTGGACGTTAGGGGTCTTCGGGATCACGGATGTGTGAGTCCTCGTAGTTTCTCGTATGCTCGGATGGAGAGCGGTCCGGATTGGGGTACTTACACCCGTGCGCGCAAGAGATGCATCGGAACACCAATTGAACTGCAACTGAGACCACTCTGGGTATGGGGTTGTAGTGTGTAGTGTACAGGATTAGAGTGCGCGTAGTGTGCGGTCACTAAAATTCTTTTTTCTGAGTAAAACAGAAGTTTTTTGCAGAATGTATTTTATAAGTATGTACACAGATGATGCATTTTTTGTATTTTTTTGAATAAGCAAAAAAGTAAAACACATGCACACACACACACAACAGTTAAAGAAAGGGTAAAAATGAAAGTTTGACCCTCATCATTGTTTTAAAAATCTTTTTTTTTTTAAAACAAACTTTCCCCAGCGGAGTCGCCAACTGAAATTACCCGATCCGGATGCGAACGACATTTCTCGTTTTTGAGAGTGTGCTGTTCTGTAGAGTCGCCACGCCGTTTTGATTATGCCCAAAACATTGAAAAAAGGTTGTTTTGTTGTGTGATGAGATTTTGAGTTCGGAGGTCAGGTTACGCCTCGGGAAGAGATATTTTGACCTCACCTGAGTCGCCTCATTTTCATGGTTCTTTCTGTACCCTTCTTTCTTTAAAGTTGTGTGTATGTGCGTGTGTTAAAAATGCATTTGAAAATAATGGCTACATTGTAAACGATGTATTTAAACAGAAATATTTAAATAACTCGGAAATGAAAGCAGTTATTTAAAGTTCGGAATGAGATCTTACCAATGTTGGTTTGTGTCTATCTTCCTCGGGGGAATGTGGTTGGTTTGGGATGGTTTGAAGAGGAGAGAAATTCTGCACTCCCTCGGGCAGAACCTCCCCTAATTAGCACTCGTTCACACTCGTATGGACTCGCGGGTTTGGACCGGTTTGAGCCGTTTGGGTGTTTGGAGTTTGGTTGGGGATGAATAGGGTTTGTGGGACGTCGGGAGGTCGATTGGGACGGACCGGGATCGCCTCGGGAGGGCTTCGGAGCACCTCGGGACGACTTGGGAGGCCTCAGAATGTCTCGGGACACCTCGAAAGGGGCCGGAATGGCTCAGAATGGTCAGGGAAGGGCTGCAAAAGTTTGCAGGAAGTTTGGGAGAAGTGAAGGTGTGTGTGAAATGAGAGGGGGAGCCCTCTATTTATAGGACTCGAAAAATTGCAAAAGTGTCCGTACAGACATGTATGCAATTACAATTTTTTGGTTTTCCTTGATTTCAGGGTATATTGTGGACTTTGTGGAGATTTTGCAATGATTTTGGCGTGTTGACATAAGTGTCCGTACGGACACATCTTGCTTTACACATGTGTCCGTACGGACATGTATGCAAGATGATGTATTTTTGCCTTTTTTGTTATTTCCTGCAAAGTCCTTGGATTCCCTTTTATCCCTGAAAGGTCCTTCCTTGGTTTGGCTGGTCAGTTTGGACCTTTTAGACGTTACGGGTCTTCGGGATCACGAATGTGTGAATCCTTGGTGTTTCTCATATGCTCGGATGGAGAGCGGACCGGATTGGGGTACATACATTATTGTTAGTCTTTTTCCTCTATAGATAGGATTGCAGTTTGATGTAATCAGTTTCAATTAATAAAGATTCAATTTCATCGAGACAAACGACTAGCAAGACAATAGACGAGGAGCCTCCTCCTCGATATTCAAGGGGTAAATTCCCACAAAAAATTATATAAAATCTATGTACGAGTCACCTTCCTCGGCATAGGTAAATAAAAAGAAGGATAAGCCCAATGTCATGACGAGGAAACCCCTCGGCCTAACGACTAAATTGGCAAAATCATCCAAGACCTATGTACGAGTCACCTTCCTCGACATAGGTAGATAAAAAGAAGGAAAAGCCCAATGTCATGACGAGGAAACCCCTCGGCCTAACGACTAAATTGGCAAAATCATTCAAGACCTATGTACGAGTCACCTTCCTCGGCTTAGGTAGATGAAAAGAAGGATAAGCCAAGTGTCATGCCGAGGAAACCCCTCGGCCTAAACGACCTCATCGGCAAAAACATCTGAGACCTATTTATGAGTCACCTTCCTCGGCATAGGTAGATGAAAAGAAGAATAACAAGAGTCATGCCGAGGAACTCCCCTCGACCTAATGACCAAACTGCCAAAAACTACCAAGTGTTTAAGACCGAATGAGCTTCCTCGGTTTTAAGCAATCAAACATGAAGTACGAGGAGACCTTCCTCGGCTTCGTAAAGCTGGTTTGTACTTATGCAACTACACAACAAATAAGCATTCAAAGGCAGTTCGTATCAAAGCATAAATTCAGAAGACAACGAAAAATTGAGAAGAGTCATTGTATTGATTGGAAGAATTGAAATACAGGAGCCCTACTCTATTACATAAAAACAAAAAATTAGTCAAAAGACCTAAAGAGGTCTTCCTGATTGGTCATAGCTTCAGGAATGATAACTTGATCAGTTGGAGGAATGACAGCTTGATCGGCTCGAGCTTCATTTTGAGCCTCCTCATTGGGCTGCCCCCCGACATTCATATCCTCCTCGTCATCGGCACTAAGGACCTCGTCCTCGATCCGCTTAATTATAGCATTGATATTTTGGGGATCGACGGGAGGAGGAACCCATGCAGGAGGCCAACCTCCTCGTCATTTGAGGCAATAATACTCAAGGCATTATCGAATAAGGGGCCAAGTAATGAAGAGACCGGGCAGCCTCATCATAGGAATCTTGGCTTATCAGTCGGGCCAGCTTCTCCAAATCAACGCCAAGGGACGTATCGGCCATGATCCTCCTAGCCGGGTGCAGCTACCCATCTGAGTACATGGTGGCCGTCTCCTCGGTCAGGGCATCTATGAAGGCCGGGCTAGCCTTATATTCGGAAAGTGCATCTTCGATTTGAGAAGGCAAGCTAGCCTCCAACTCTTTATACCGGGCATCAGCTACCTCGGCATTGGTCTTCAGCTCGTCTTGGAGCCTCTCAATCTTGGCCTGCCCGGCCCTAGCTACCTCCTCGGTCTTGGCTTGAGCCGCGATGGTCACCTTTTCAGCATCAGCCTTGGCTGCCCCCTCGGCCTCCAGATCCTCTCGAAGGGTCTTCAGCAGTACGGCAGACTTGGCCATGTCGGCCTCTCCCTTCTCCACTTGCTTCTTCAGCTTGGCGGCCTGCTCGTCACGTCTTTTATCTAGGATCTCAGTAGCTTTAGATTTGATGGCCTCATAGGCCATGATGGAAGCAAGCTGCACATAGAGGAAGAGAAAATAATCAGCAAAAGGCAAATATAAAGGATAATCGAAGAAAGAAAGAAAGACGAGGAAGCCTACCTCGCCCAATAGGAGGCCCCTCCCGTTGATAAGATGATCCAGGGAGGGCTTGGACGTGATAAGCTGATCAACGTAGTCCTGATTAAAAGCTCTGCCAATAATAGCCCGACCAGCCCTCAGAGGAGGACCCTTATGGTAAAGGAAATATATGCCTTTGAAGATAGGCGCCTCCTTGGCCTCCAGCACGAACTGCTCGGCATCAGCATAAGTCTTTATCTGCCGAGCCGAGAGTACAGTAGAAGAAGTTGAGGCCGCCTTCTTTGATGAGCCGGCCACCTCAGTCTCTCTTGGCCGTTTGGGCGCGGGGGCCCTCTCCCAGGTATTTCCTTCCTCGGCTCCAGTATGGCCGGCATTCAGAGTCTCCTCGCCTTAGGGAGTTGTTCTCTGAGAAATCTCTCCCTCCACTTGGGCACCTTGCCCATCTTGGGTCTCCTCGTCCTCTTCATCGGCATCCCCCACCGGCTTTAGAGGCAACGCCACTGCCTCCTTGGTGGATAAGATAACTTGCCGGTAAGTGGCGTCAGCTTGCCTCTTGGCTTGAGCCGAGACTCGTGACACCCTCCTCTTCATCTTCATTACGATTTGTGGGTCAATCTTCTTCTGAGACATCTCTACCTCCTGCTCGGCTGTCAAATCTACAAAGACAAGAAGGGAGAAGTAAGCAAATGTGACGAGGAAAGATAATAAAAAAAAGTAAAAAATTCACAAAGTATGAAAGATGAAAAAATTACAGCCGACGACACCCATCTCGGTTAGACATTGGTCATTATTCAACTTGCAAAAGTTACACTCAACATGGAATTAAGGCCCGAATGAATCCTCCAGTGGGGAAACCTATTGCCCCTAACGACGGGAACGAGGGGCACTATCTCGCCAGTAGGTCCAGGCATAAGGCCGACCTGAACGTAATACCTAGGATCACTCTCCAAAGTGGACCAGCATAAAGTTCCTACCTCGGAAAATTGTTTTAATCTTTCAATCACTGGGGCACTCCACTCAGGTCTCCACACTTCTTGGGGCACACGAGGAGTTTCGGCCAACTTGACAAATTCCCAGCCTTGTCGGCTCTCTACATGGATGACGTGGCTATTCCAACCAGCCACTTTACTTGACATGGGATAGATAAGTTTAGGTTGATTGGGGTCACTTCTGATCACTATCAGACGGGAATCAGACTTGTAACTGACCGTGAAAAAATGATGGAATGCCGATTGACAGGGTTCAAATCCTAGACTACGGCATAAAACTATGAAGCTTATCAGGAACCTCAAATCGTTAGCTCCAAGGATAGCCGGGACGGCCTGCATATCCTCAAGAAACTCATTAATGAACGGGTCTAAAGGGATATGAAGGCCCAACTAGAATTGTTTATAGAAGAAATGAACGTGGTTCAGGGGGTAGTAAAAATCATTCATAGCCTGCTGGGTTTTGACCTTCACATCGGGGAAATAGCTAAGCCTACATTCCTCTCTCGACACTCCATACTTGTTATGAATCTCCTGTATCATGGGCTCCCCGGCCTTAATTGGCTTTGGTCTAGGGGTATACACCGTACCTGGCCAGATCTACCCCGACCTCGTCCTTGGCTACCAGATGGGGCTTCCTCGTCAAAGGCATCAACAATGTTCCCCGAGGTTGATGGACCAGTTTGACGGGCAACACTACTTCCTCGTCTGGCCATATCTACACAATGAAATAACAAGGATCAGAAATTTGGCCAAGGCAAAGGGAAGACGAGGAAGAAGAAGATTACCCCAGCAATGGGGGACGATCCAAGGGATTATACTTCAAATAGAAGAGATTGATGTGATTGAGGATCTCAGAGAAACCCTGGAACACTACCATATTGGGGGAACCCTCGGCCACTCGGTCAATTCTGAAACCGCCTGGATATCGTATATCGGTTATAGGGCTTTGGTACCTCTTTAAGATCTCTCCTATCTCCCCCAAGTTCAACATCAACCATGGACCGTCCGTTCGACGATAAACCCTAAGATTACTGCTATGGTATCCATATAGGGAGTTGAGATTACTCCTCCAAGTTCTTGCCATCTCTAAATACAAGGGAGACACAGAGGATTCAAGAACGAGATTCAAGAACAAAACTCAAGAAAAAGCTTCGAAGGAGTAATAATGGCAGTTTTCTCCCAAACCCACCAAGAACAGTAACACGAAACCCAGAAATTGAAAATAAATGCAGAAATCAACTAATAGAGAAGAAATTATACCTTTAATCGATGTTTGGTGAAGGATAAACGGATGAAATCGAGCACGATCGAACGAATCTGGGCAACAAGATCAAGAACACGAAGGGTTTTTCAAACCTTGCTATTTCGCTCCAAATCTTCAACAGTAATAAAAGAATAAAATTGTAAAGGGATTTTGTTTATATACCCAAGCATAAAGCGGTTATGGGTCAAATTCGGGTATGGGTAAAATCCAGGTATAGGCGTTGTCCTTTCCTATTACATTAAATGCAATGGTGGGTTTTCAAGGGGAATGTCAGTCATCGTGCGACGCGCCCCATTATTGTACTATTAACCGTAAGGTACTGAAGCGTCTTGTGACATGTATGACCCCATTCGTATTCATTTAAATCTGAGGTAGAGCACTACTTCCTCCTTCGCAACTAGGAAGTCGGGGGCTACTAAACGGTATAAACCGAGGTACGAACGTGGATCCGTGGCCGGGCAAGACCCAATGGATTAGGCCCAAAATATAATCCATACAACTCTTAAAAACGATAAAGGGAGTGGGCCTACCAAACCTTTGCTCGTCAGGCCTCCTCGTCATTCCCCTATGTCGACCTTGACATAGCAGGTGTATAAATGACCAAGGCCCAATCAGAAGTCTAATGCCGAGCAAGGCATATATCTATGCCGAGGAAGGCATCCCTCCAAGGCCGAGCAAGGCTCCCCTTGATGACGAGGAGGCCCTCCTCGGCTATCAACAGAGCATAAATGGGCTTCCCCATTATTATTTATCTCTTCCTCGGTTATGATCTAAGACGACCAGGTCTTACAAGCCGAGGAATCCCCTCACCGGTGCACGTGCAGAATTGCAGTTTATTCAATCCTACTTAAACATGGACTGTGAACAGTTATATTCCTCTTAGGATTATAACCATATCTCACAAGGTTCCTTATTCAGCAAGGATTCAACATTTATAATCCTCCTGGGATTAATATCTTATACATATGCAATCATATCCAACATGGATTATACATTGCTATATCTATAAATACAAGTCATAATTCACATTTTTTGATATGTTATCTTTGGACTCTAAACTCTTGTCAATTAATATCTCTCTATCACAAGCAAATACTTACTCTCACGCCGGAGGGCCTTTGCCGGTGAAGCCCCGGCTAAGTTTACGTGTTTGTTTATCTTTTTCAGGCTATTCAATCGCCAGGATACAACCTGATGCTACACAGGAAAAAGTGTTGCACAGGAGCTGAACCCACAGCTATACAAGAGGATACTCCGGTTGGTCTTCTTGAGATGGTCCACCTTGACTCCTACACACAAGTGAACAATGGTGAACTAAACCGGGGGTGGCTCCGGTAAAACCCCTCCGGCGTGAGAATCAGTCACTATTTCTGAGATAAAGAAAATATTAATGGAGAGAATTGTAGAGAGAGAGAGTAAAAACATACATAATAATTCAGCACTCATGTTTTTATACCAAGTCATGAAGTAGGCCCATGCCCCTAAGTGACACGTGTCAATCACCCATGCTTTCTGGGTCAACTACCCTCAAAGTTGGTATGAAAGTACTACCCACCCCATCATGTTACACTGTTGACCATCATGGGGGGTGTCCACGTGGCAACACCACAATCTCTGATTACCTATTGGTCACATTTGTCGCCTGGCGACAACCCTTCCAAAAGGAAAGTGCAAATGTAGTTATTTAATCTAACACCTAAACTTGTAGCCATAAGGCTAAAATCACTAGGTCATTTCTCGCCGAGGTCCTTTCCCGCATATCGCCCACTCCTGCTCCCCTGCTCTTGTCGCATCTCGCAACCCTTCACCATTAATAAGGGAAAATACAAATTATCAATTAATTCAATGTTATTTACCCTTATTAGCATGCGTGGCCCATTCTAAATTACTTGGCCCACTAAGCCCATTGAGCCCATTGTACTGTTCAAGCCCAATCTTTATCCTATGACCACTTCAGTAGCCCCCAATTTCGAGATCTGGATCATTCATGTTCCAGGCGAGAAATTTAAACTTCTCGCCACTCCCCGCACGAATACGACCCTATTCGCGAGATATCTGGAGAAACTGACACCTGTAAGCCACGTGTCACCACCAGAAACCTTCCACTTTTGACGGCTGTGATGTGACATATGAAAAGACACTTTGAAATTTGGAAATCTTTAAATGGGGGAAAATTTAAAATTTTGAGGAGCCAATTAATTTCAACCGTTCCCCCAAAAACCCTTTAGTATTCCCCCCCCATATAAATAACCTTCCCCCTCCTCCATTTACTCTTTTCGTCCTTCTGATCTAAAACCCTTAGTGATTTTCGGCCATTATTCCCCCTTCTCCGGCGACCCTGTTACGCTCATTTCCTCCCATTATCTTCCTTTTAGTAAGTTAATCTTTGCTCCCCTTTGAAATCCATCCACCAATACCTACTTACGAGCTTGATTCACTCATCGAATCATCCTAGAAAATAAACCTTTCGGCCGTACCGTGAACATTCCGGCGAATCTTCAGTCCATCTTTGATTTTATCAACGATTCCTCGTATTTTCCAGGTATTCTTCTTGACCTTCAATTTCCCTTGCTTTCTTTACTTGTCTGCTTGTCGCCATGGCTAGGTTTAAAAATTGCCTTAGACAAATTAGGTATGGCCAATGTCAAAGAACTGGCGGCATTTACTATTTAACTAGGGGTATTTGGGTGAGAATCCCACGGGATGACTTGGTGAATTGTCTTAGAATTAATAGGGTAGATCCGGCCATAATTGATGCCATAGAGATTAGGGGTAAATGTTTTCTTCATTCTCATCCCCCATGTCCAAAACGTTTTTCACTCCCCGCAAACTTTGCGAACACCTTTGTCGCTTCTATGGCCCTCCCACATATTCTGATAGCTCTAACACTGATTTTCTCGCTGCGAGATCTTTAGTTAATAGGTCTCGTTATAAACAAATTGTCTCTTCTTCTGATTCAGGCGAGATGTCAAACTTGGGAGCCCCCGGCGCTTCTACTTCAACTGGCGGGAACTCCAACTTGACCAATAATCCCTCCACTTCTGCTGCGGCGGGAATGGACCCTTCTCAAAACCTTCCTATAACACCCTACCACACCCAATATAACATTGACCACCTCAATTACCAAATCGCCAACTACGACGGCGAGATGTCCCTCTTAGTCATCAGACATAGGCAAGATGGCGTTGTGGTATTCCCGTCCCAGCTTGAGGCGGGACTTAAGATTCCCATTGACCCCTTTATTTCTCTCGTTCTTTATAAAGCTCAAGCGGCAATAGCTGAGCTTCATCCCAACGCTATCCGCGTTTTAACCTATTTTATAACTATTTGCCATGCCCTTAGGCGGGAACCTACACTTCATCTTCTTATGGACATGTTCACTGGATATCCACAAAAGGATAAACAGACCAATGAACTTCGCATGTCGCTGAAGTACAAACAACCAAAAATTCTAACCCCTCTTCCTTCTAAAGTCCATAACTGGCAAAATAATCCTCTATTTACTACTTCTCGCGTCGGTTGGACCCTTCCTACTGATTTGCAAGGAATTCACCCCAAAGTTGATAAGAAATGGGCTCTGGATGAAGATGAGAAGCGTTTGAAAAGAAGGATGCTTCAACTTCTCGTCGCCGCCAACACCGCAGATCCCTCTCCTGCCCTATTTTCATGCCAAAAAATACTTGCCGACCATTCCCTTTTGAGCCAAGTAGGGCTTTCCTATAATTTCCCGCCCTAACCTCCTCGCGTAGAGGTAGTTCATACTGCACCTTGGCCTGGATGGGAGCTTCACTCAGGCGCCAAATTTTCCTCCGAATGCACAATCTATGGGAACGGCCAGAACATGTGTCCCGCAATGCTGCAAGTTCAACGTATGGTTTTCACCATTTCTTACTTCTTTTGTCCGCATTTCTTAACTTTTTATTGTTGTTAACCATTCTTCATTTTTCTCGCAGTGCACAGGACAATGAACATGAATCAAAAAAGGTTGGCCCAAGGTACTTCTGAACAACAGGCCAAACGTTTGGCCTTGGCCAGGAAAGCTAGCTTGATGGCCCAACCCGCGGATCTTACCATTCCCGTTGCACCAACTGTTGTTGACGAAAAGGTCCTTCCTACTGAGGGTTCTCACAAGAGGGCATCCTCTTCCGCTCCCCGCAAACAGAAACGTTCCCGCCCCTCCGCTTTCGCCCCCTCTCAAGAGGATCAACCAGATGCCCTTCACTTGGTGGATGAAGAGGACGAAAATGAGCCTCCAAATGAGGTTGAGGCTGAAGGATCTCTTGATGATCAAGCAGATGAAAATAAGGGGGTTCAAACAGAAGATCCCGCGGGATCCCACATCCCGCCCCCTCATTCTCCAACCCACGAGGCTGGCCCCACTCTTTCCCCAACTCATCAATCATTTTCCCGCACGACTCCCCGCCGCCGTGCTAGCTGGCTTGAGGAGGGGTTTGAGATTCCTGCGGATGAGGCGGGTATGAAAACTCTTTGCCAGGAGGCCAACAATATCCCCAAGCTGAAGGGGCTAATAACTGAGCAACTGGAGCCAGTTTCTTGCCTGTTAGGCTCAACTGCCCTAAAGAGATCAAGCGATGTTGATCAAGTCGCTTACGTTGAAGGGGAGGACCCCATCCACTCAGCCTATCATGCGATAATCCAACTTTCCTTGGTATGCCGCCCTTACTTTCCTTTCTTTCTACCTACTTGCTCTTAGCTATTTATTTCAGCATTTGTCTTGTTACTTTAACCTCTCATTTTTGTTTATCATCTTACAGCTTGGCAGCACTATCTTAGGTTTTAGCAATAAATGCTCTTCCTTGGAAGCAGACCTGGCTGGGTGTGCACGGGATAGGAATGTTTACAAAAAATGGGTCTCAAGGCGGGAAGAAACAATCAAAAAGCTAACAGATCAAAAGGCCAAAACTGATGCAGATCTTGCCGCGGGAAAAATGCGTTTGGAGGAGCTAGAAAAAACAAACAAGGATATAGAGGAGAAACTGGCTCAGCTTGTCGCTGAAAACGAGAAAAACAAAGACGCTACTGCCAAACTTGCTGATCTTGATGCCGAGAACAAACGGCTTAGGGATGAAGATTTTGTCAAGGCCAACCAAGTGACCAAGCTCAGAAAAGATCTTGAAGCGGCCAAAACCAAGGCGGATATTGATGAGATGGACGCGTTTGATAACGCAATCCTTCATACCCTCAGGACCATCGCCGCCGACTCTGACCCCACCATCAATCTTGCCAAGTTAGCTCAGTGGGGCTCTGAAACTATTTTCAGCGACAAAAGTCGCAAGGGACATTCTCTTGTGCCTTATGATGACGAAGAGCTAGCTCAACTGGCGGCGGAGGACGCCGTTCTTGGTAAGGCTCCTTGGCCTGTTCCCGCCATTCTCCCTGACAACATAGTTCCCGCGTGGTATGACTTGTCTCAAAAGAACAAGAATGCTCTCAACGCCGCATACAATGGCCAGTAAATTTATGCCCGCTGTAACTTGTGATTGCCACCAACACTTTTATTTGTATTTTTGTGTTTGTAAAGAACAATCTACTTTCTGTCTTTAAATTCTGTATTTTGCCTTTCTTTTTATTCTGAATGGTGGGCCTTCATGCCCCAACAATTTATCACTTTCTTGTCGCTCTATTGTGACCTTTTGTCTAATGCTTTGCTTCTTATGATTTGCCTTAAATCTTCGATTGCTTTTCATTCCAACTTTTTCATGTCGCTTATCTTTCTTTTGATACCTCTGATTTTGCTTCGATAGTTCATCGAAGATTGCATCCTTCCATCTTATCTCTTGCATCCTCCTATCTTATCTCTATATACCTACTACTCCCTTAAAAGAAGTGAGGCTTGTCTTTAGGCAGCCTCACTCCCAAGTTAAGATTCTCACCAACTATTTAATGCGACAATCTCAAACACGTTGTATACATATCATTTTTACTTACTTATTCCGCCTCTGCGACAACAAGTATCACCTTGCTCTTCTCGCCTAAGCGACAATCGCCACAACTGATTCTTATTGCCCCTGTAATTATCACCTTGGCCTTCATACGTGCCTGGGTCTCTCCCCAGGTCACCTCACCCATTTGGCGCCTTGGTCTCTAACCAAGACGCCGCATCCATTTGGCGCCTTGGTCTCTAACCAAGACGCCGCATCCATTTGGCGCCTTGGTCTCTAACCAAGATGCCACATCCATTTTTCCGAGTGTGAGCGACAATTACTTCTCGCTTTCCCCATCATGCCTCTGCGGCCTCTCCCTTTGTCTACTTTCTTTATCAACTCCAATGGAAATTTTCTCGATCACCTTTCGCCTCCCGAAATCTCGCTCCTCCGTCCACTGCTTTATGAAACATAAAACAATAAACTTGTCAGATTTGTTATAAAAATGTCAATCACAGTAAAATATGTCGCTGAGTAATTCTTGCCATCCTTCTTCCACCATATTCATAAGTTACATCATTCTAGAATGACAAATTCTACATAACTTTTCCGTCAACGTGAGGTTAACAAAACACATGACCCACAAGAAAAGTTACATAACTTTTGTTATCTAGAGCAAAAATCAAAAGATATAACCACAAAAACTTGCGACAACTTCATTGATAAAAACGCTTCAGATGATCGACACTCCAAGCATTCTTCAATACTTCGCTGTCCTGCTTCCTTAACTGATACGTCCCTTCCCAGATAACTTTGGATACCTGAAACGGCCCCTCCCAATTTTCATTCAACTTGGTGAATCCTGGCTTGGGTCCCGTAGCCTCAGCACTTCTCAGCACCCAGTCACCCACATTGAAAGACCTTTTGTTTACTCGTTTGTCGTGTTGAACCTTCATCCTTTGCTTATAATTCACCATCCTCATTCTCGCTTGAAACCTTCTCTCGTCAACCAAATCAAGGTCGTTGCATCGTCGCTGTCCATTTCTCGCCTCATCATAGTAAGTCACACGGTATGTCGGCAGAGCCATCTCGGCTGGCGCCATGGCCTCAGACCCATAAGTCAAAGCAAACGTTGTTTCACCAGTTGAGCCCTTTATTATGGTCCTGACGTACCATAATGTTGTTGGCAATTATTCTAGCCATGCACCACCTCTTCCTTCCAAATTCTTGCGCAGGGCGGCAATAATCTGCTTGTTTGCCGCCTCAGCCTGCCCGTTGCACTGCGGCCTATATACTGCCGACATCCAATGCTTCACATTCATCCTTTTGTACTCTGCTGCAAATTTCTTTCTGAATTGTGTTCCATGATCGGAGATAATGGCCCTGGGCAACCCAAATCTACACCAAATATTTTCTTGGACAAACTTGATCACATTATCTTCACTTATTGTCGCCAAGGCTTTAGCTTCCGTCCATTTTGTAAAATAATCAATGGCGACAACCACATGCTGGCACCCTCCCTTAGCTTTTGGGAATGGCCCAATCAAGTCGATGCCCCACATATCAAAAGGCCAAGTCGCAACAATCGGCGTCTGCTCAGTAGCGGGTTGCCGCGGGATATTCCCAAATCTCTGACACTTTTTGCATTTCCGCACATATTCTTCCGCATCCTTCCTCAAACTTGGCCAATAATAGCCATGGAACAAAACCTTCTCCGCCAGGGATCTCGCTCCTGGATGGCCACCACAAACACCTTCATGAATTTCAAACAAAACCTTGGCCACCATTCCTGGCTCCACACACCTCATCAATGGCTTTGAGAAAGATATTCTATATAAGATTCCATCCTGTACTGTAAATCGCGGAGAAATCACCTTTACTAGCTTAGCCTTTTCTTCATCAGGCGGCAATTCACCCTTGTCCAAAAAATCTTTCATCTCTGTCACCCAATGCTTCTCTGTTTCACCAATCTCCATGATCATGGGCCTATCAATCGCCGACATATCTACATACTCCACCAGGGGCTCATCAGCGGCCTGGTTTGCCTTACTTCCCGCCGATCTACTCAATGCATCAGCCTTTGAATTCTCTGCCCTATCAATTTGCACAAGTTCCCAAAACTCAAAATTGCTCAAAATGCTTCTCGCCAGGTTACAATATTTTATCAGAAATGAATTCACCACCCCATACTCGCCCCGCACTTGGTTCACAATGAGCTGAGAGTCAGAATGAATCACAATCTTCTTTATCCCGATTTCATGGGCAAATTCAATTCCCGCCACCAATGCCTCATACTCTGCCTGATTGTTGGATACTGGGAACTTGAACCTAAATGCTTTCTTATACTCGCATTCCGCATCTGGTGACATCAACACCATTCCCGCTCCTCCTCTGTCCTTTGCGGACGAACCATCTACATGTAGGACCCAATAATCCACCGGCCTCTCCTTCTCTTCAATCAAACTTGGCACAGCCCGCTTTGTCGCCTTCCTCTTCTCGCGCTCCTCCACCACTTCCGTCTGAGACTTAGTAAATGAGGTCTCAGCAATGAAGTCTGCCAATGCCTATGCCTTAATAGCTCAGCGGGATTCGTATCTGATATCAAACTCGGTCAGCTCAATTGACCATTTCAGCAACCTTCCCGCGGAATCTGGCTGCTGCAAGATTTTTCTTAAAGGGGCATCAGTCAAAACAACGATTGCATGAGCGACAAAATAAGCCCTCAACTTTCTGGCCTCCACCACTAACGCATAAGCCAATTTCTCAGCATTAAAATATCTCGACTCAACCTCGCTCAAAGCCTTAGAAACATAATACACAGGTTTTTGGACGCCTCCATCTTCCCGTACCAACACTGCAGCAACTGCATAATCAGAGGCTGCCAAATAAACAAACAACTCTTCCCCCTCTACAGGACTACTTAACAATGGCGGCCTCCCCAAATAAGCTTTCATTTCTTCAAATGCTATTCCACATTCCTCGCTCCACTCAAACTTCTTCCCTCCCTTTAACACCTTGAAGAATGGCAAACACCTCTCAGCTGACTTTGAAATAAATCTTCCCAACGCAATTATCCTCCCATTTAGTCGTTGGATCTCGCGGATAGTTCTTGGTGGCGACATGTCTAATAACGCCTGAATTTTTTCGGGGTTGGCCTCAATCCCGCGCCTGTTCACCAGGAATCCCAGAAATTTTCCCGCCGTTACTCCAAATGTGCACTTACTAGGATTCAACTTCATAGAATTCCTCCTCAAGTTCTCAAAAGTTTCGGCCAGATCTAGCAAATGATTGTTCTCCTTAGACTTGATCACCATATCATCTATGTATGCTTCCATATCCCGCCTAATTTGTGATTTAAAAACCTCATTTACCATCCTCTGATATGTCGCCCCCGCGTTCTTCAAGCTAAATGGCATCATCTTGTAACAAAAATTTCCCACTGGAGTCCTAAACGCAGTTTTCGCCTTGTCCCCTTCCGCCATCTTGATCTGGTGATATCCCGAATAAGCATCAATGAAACTGAACACCTTGTGACCAGCAATGGAGTCTACCAACTTATCAATCTTGGGCAAAGGATAGCAATCCTTAGGACACTCCGTATTCAAGTCAGTAAAGTCAATACACATCCTCCACTTCTTGTTTGATTTCAACACCATCACCGGCAAAGCCAACTGTGACCGGGTATTGAATCTTCTCGATTATTCCCGCCTTCAACAGCTTCTCCACTTCCTCCATCACAGCCAGCTCTTTTTCTAGCGACAAATGCCTCACCTTCTGCTTAAATGGCTCTACTTTAGGATCAACATTCAAACAATGGAAGGCCACATTCTCGTCAATTCCCCTCATATCTTCAGGTTTCCAGGCAAAAAGGTCCAAATTATCCTTCAAAAATTCAATTAAGCAATCCCGCTCATCCCGCGACAACTGTTTCCCAATCTTTATTTTCTGCTCCGGAAAATAACAATTAATTTCTACTTCCTCCAAGTCTTCTCCCGCCTAGATATCTGGCTCATCCCGCACTTGTAGGGTTTCCACCTCCATTCTTTTCCTTTTCCTCGTTCTGGCGACAAGTGGCTTTCTGGGATCAACAAAGGTATTCCCAGTAGGCCGCCCTTGGGCATCTTCCACCTCAATGGCTTCACAATCATCATCAGCCTGGACACTCCGTATTCAAGTCAGTAAAGTCAATACACATCCTCCACTTCTTGTTTGATTTCAACACCATCACCGGGCAGGCCAACCAGACTGGGTATTGAATCTTCTCGATTATTCCCGCCTTCAACAACTTCTCCACTTCCTCCATCACAGCCAGCTCTTTTTCTGGCGACAAATGCCTCACCTTCTGCTTAAATGGCTCTACTTTAGGATCAGCGTTCAAACAATGCAAGGCCACATTCTCGTCAATTCCCCTCATATCTTCAGGTTTCCAGGCAAAAACGTCCAAATTATCCTTCAAAAATTCAATTAAGCAATCCCGCTCATCCCGCGACAACTGTTTCCCAATCTTTATTTTCTTCTCCGGAAAATAACAATTAATTTCTACTTCCTCCAAGTCTTCTCCCGCCTAGATATCTGGCTCATCCCGCACTTGTAGGGTTTCCACCTCCATTCTTTTCCTTTTCCTCGTTCTGGCGATAAGTGGCTTTCTGGGAGCAACAAAGGTATTCCCAGTAGGCCGCCCTTGGGCATCTTCCACCTCAATGGCTTCACAATCATCATCAGCCTCATCTATAGGCACTCCAGCAGTTCCCTCAACAATCTCCTCAATTCTTGGCTCATCCATGTGCACCATCCTCACAGTCCTGATGCAACTTAGGTTGGGTGCCACATTCACCATCTCCATTGCCAAGTAATTTCCTTCGTCATCCTCATCTCGCCTGGTCATGTCGGTATCAAATTCTCGCCACATCGCCACCTCATGCACGCATTCTCGCTGAACTTTAGAATCAGATTCCCGCTCATTCATCACGTTCACTTCCCGCTCTCCTCCCAATTGCCATGCCGCCAATTCTGATACATGGCTTGTCGCTGCCCTCACCATAGCTGTGCCATTTCTCATATTGTCCGTCATGACCCAATCAGAATCACTACTTGCCACCTCTACAATCTTGACCATGTTTATCTTCAATGGCCGGATTCAACTTTAGTAGTCATAGAAATTGTACTCTCCGTCTTGGCTTTCGGCATTTCCTTTTGCTTCCTTACTACGTGATCGCCTCACTCTTCAAACATCCTATCCTATCGAGGTAGGATATTTCACCCTTTGGTGGGGAATTGACAGAACCATCTCAAAACTTAACATGAACGGGATTCCCACTATAGCGTTGTAAGGGGACACGAGATCAATCACCATGAACTCTACATTCTCGCATCTCGCCAATTTTCCATCGCCAATCTCAACATCCAGCATGATGGTACCCTTGACCTTAACTGAATGATTGGTAAAACCCTCAAGGTATCCCTTATGAGGCACCAAATTAGCCTCCGTATAGTTCATCCTCTTAAAAGCATCATAATAAAGCACATTCCTACTCGCTCTAGAGTCCACCATAACTCGCTGCACAATATTATTGCCTGGATACATCGTGATGATAATTGGCTGACTCCCATGGCTCTTAGTAACAGCCAATTCTCGCCTGGAGAAACTGATTACTCTATCTTGGCTGGCGGGAAACTGAGGAACATCAAATGTATGCGTCAAAGTCATAATTTGATTATTCAATTGGGATACACTGGGCAATGGATCATGGATAACATCTACCAAATTTCTTTCCGGCCTCCGCTTATCATCTCGCCCCACATTCTCCTCCAAATATTTCTGTAGGAAACCCTTATCAATCCTCCCCTAAATCAATCTCCTCAAATTATAACAATCATCAGTCTTATGCCCCTTTTCCTTGTGAAACTCGCAGTAACTATTCTGGTCCTTAGCCGCATCAGTTCCTGGTGTAATGGAAAAAGGCTCGGGCAAGTTTACCTTCTTCATAATCTCACTGATAGGAGTGTTCAATTAGCTAAACTTAACGGCCGTCTTTGGCTTATAGTCTCTCTGACCCCCCGAACGTCCATCACCACGGCCTCCGCTTCCTCCCGCTTGACTTGCCCCCCTGTTGCCGCCAGATTCTCTCCTATCATCTCGCATTATTTCCACCCTCTCACTTATTACCTTCTTGGTCGCCAAATTCGTCGCCTGAGCCCCCTTAGCCTTGACTCTAGCTCCACTACAAAATCCCCTGACTCTTTCATACAACTCCCCTGTGGTTTTTGGCAACCTCATTCCTAACTCCTGCTTAAAGTGACCTGGCTGCAGACTGGTATTATACAACATAATTATCTCGCCTTGGCCGATGTCAGCGACTTGATTCGCCACTCCCATAAACCTGTCTGTGAAAGTCGCAATCCCCTCCCCATCTTTTTGCTTGAGGCTACATAACTCTATTTTTTGTACCGGCTGTGATCCCGATGCACTAAATCTCGCTAAGAATTTCTCCTTGAAATCTTGATACCCAGTTATAGAATCTTCAGGCTACGCCAAGAACCACTCCAAGGCATGATCCGCCAAAGTGCTCACCAAAGCCCGACATAGAACTGCCTCATTCTCAGTCAATAGCGACATTGTCGCTTCAAATCCCCCAACATGGGTTATTGCTCTAGTATTTCCAGAATAACTTGACAAAGTTGGCACCAGAAGCTTGGATCTGGGGCGACACCTTTGATGCTCTGAATGAATGGAGCCAAAAAAGGCTTTTTTCCTTCTACCTTCTTTGTTCCCGCTTCTAACTCCTTAATCTTCTTGGCCATTTCTGCCATCTCATTTTTCCATTTTTCCTCCTCTTCCTTCTTAGCTTTCTCCATTTCAATAGCCTTGGCCAATTCGGCGGCTTTCAAAGCTTCAACAAGCTTCTTGGCCTCAGCCGCCTTTGCCGCCTCTACGGCCCTCCATTCCCTTTCTTTCTCATACTCTCTATCCTTCCTCTCTTGTCGCCTCCGCTCCCTATCCCGCGGCGATCTCTCGCGGTAACGCCTTGCATCATGATGTCGCGATAACTGAGATCTCTTCTCAGCATGTCGGTCTTTATCGGGAACATACTCCTCGTCGTGCGTTGAGCCACTGGATTCGTTACCATCATATTCAAAGTAATAAGACTGTTCTTTGGAATTGCCCGACTTATGGTATATTTTCTTTCTTCTCTTTTTCCTTGCCCCCAAACCATCATCCCGCCTACGATCTTCAGCCGCTATTTGGGGTGGCGGCATGTCCCTTGCTCGCCTAGGATTATTAGCTACACTAACGCTGGCTTCCCGCTCTTGCCTACCAATAGGGGCTTTTCCCGCCCGCCCTACTAGTAATTCTTCAGGAATGTGGGAAGGCTCCACATTCAACTCCTTCAACTGTTGATTATTTGCGAGAACTCGTATCCACGCCTCATTATCCGCCCTTAACTTATCAATCTTTTCCCTTATTTCTGCATCCTTCGACTTTGCGGGAACTTGCCTTTCATCTATTGCCTTGGCTTTCTCAATTCTCGCTATCTCATATCGCTCTCTAGCTCGCCTTATGGTGGAGTCAGTCTGCGAGGTACGGGCCTCTACCTCCTCGTCAGATCTCGCCTCAGCACGGCCTTCCTTAGCATTGGGGGTTGCCAACATTAGGTTCTGAGCTGCCTTGGAAGGGGTAGCCTTATCTTGCCCCATCACCATAACTTACAAATAGACAAATGGATACTTTGACAAATACTTTAAGTCAAACAACGCCTTTTCACAATAAATCAACCATTCTGACAACTTTACAAGTCACTTTTCTGACTACAAGACACCTTTACACCATATATTAATTGGCCAACAACATTTACAACCAAGGATAACTTTATGACACCATAAAATAAATACAACAACAGTCCATAAACCGACCTCTGACAGGTACGACCTGGAAATCCCTCTTGATCTTCACACCAATAGCATTTACTTTTTCAGCAAAGCTGACAACAGAGATCTTCTGGGCTCCACCAGAAAACGGTCACTGTCTGCCACCTTCACAATCACCACCAACAGCCTCCAAACTTAACCAAACCACCCCACGAAGCACATTCAGGTCCCGGCAACGGAACCAGCTGATGCTACAGAGGAAAAAGTGTTGCACAGGAGCAGAACCCACAGCTATACAAGAGGATACTCCGGCTGGTCTTCTTGAGATGGTCCACCTTGACTCCTACACACAAGTGAACAATGGTGAACTAAACCGGGGGTGACTCCGGTAAAACCCCTCCGGCGTGATAATCAATCACTATTTCTGAGATAAAGAAAATATTAATGGAGAGAATTGTAGAGAGAGAGAGAGAGAGAGAGAGAGAGAGAGAGAGAGAGAGAGAGAGAGAGTAAAAACTTACATAATAATTCAACACTCATGTTTTTATACCAAGTCATGAAGTAGGCTCATGCCCCTAAGTGACACGTGTCAATCACCCATGCTTTCTGGGTCAACTACCCTCAAAGTTGGTATGTAAGTACTACCCACCCCATCATGTTACACTGTTGATCATCATGGGGGGTGTCCACGTGGCAACACCACAATCTCTGATTACCTATTGGTCACATTTGTCGCCTGGCGATAACCCTTCCAAAAGGAAAGTGCAAATGTAGTTATTTAATCTAACACCTAAACTTGTAGCCATAAGGCTAAAATCACTAGGTCATTTCTCGTCGAGGTCCTTTCCCGCATATCGCCCACTCCTGCTCCCCTGCTCTTGTCGCATCTCGCAACCCTTCACCATTAATAAGGGAAAATACAAATTATCAATTAATTCAATGTTATTTACCCTTATTAGCATGCGTGACTCATTCTAAATTACTTGGCCCACTAAGCCCATTGAGCCCATTGTACTGTTCAAGCCCAATCTTTATCCTATGACCACTTCACAACCTGCTGCTGGATTTGAGCTGATCCGAACGTTTTTGGCATCATCAATGATAATTAATAAATATAAAATTTGAAATTTCACAAACAATTCAAATAAAAGGTGATGAATTATTCTCTCTATTTTAATGGAGAAGGGAGAACATAAAGAGAAATTTAGAGGCGGTTGTTGTAGCTTTATTATTTGGTGTTAAAAATGTCTGTTAAAATTTGTAGATACATTTTGATAGTTTCAACGTACTAACTAACAACAATTAATAATAAAATTGAGATGTTGAATTAATGGTAGATTAATAAAATTTAATACTAAGTCTTAATTTATTTATTTTATGTAGAGAAAAGTAATTTAACTGCACCAAATGATAATCCACCTTGAAAATCGTTGTCTACAATATCTGATATTCAGCCTTCAAGATAATATTAAGATTTTCTAAGATTTCCTAAAGTCTCTTACTTTTTATCTCTCTAGAATATTCTTGCACATATTCAATTGTATTTAGAATAGGAAAGTCAATATTGTATTTAGAAGAGGACTCTCTCTCTTGTACTATAGTATATATTTACAAGTTGTGAATAAATAAAATAAGTTTTTTCAAAATCTCATATGGTATCAAAGCTGTAAAGATCCAAAACCCTAAACACCCTAAACACCTAAGAAATTTTGACAACCTCTCCCAACCCTACTATGGCCGGCTCCTCCTCCACCATCCCTAACGCCGCCGAACCCGACCAAACCCTCTTTTTGGTCAACCTATCCTACTGTTGTACCCTCACCCCCTCACCTACCTTACATGGGATCTCAAATAACATCTATTCTCTTTGGCCTCGACCTCCTAAAGTTTATCGATGGCACCCACCCCAAACCCGAGGATAAAATCACCATCTCCAACCCAGGCGTCGCTGAATCTGACGACGAGCCTGCTAAACCCGCCATCACAACATCCGTCTCTAACCCTGCCGTCATAACATGGTCATAACATGGTGTCGCCAAAATCGCCTCATCCTTGGAGCTCTCATAGGCACCCTAGATCCTGCCGTTTCTCCCCTTGTTCACCAAGCCGTCACCTCCCTTGAAACTTGGACCACCCTCAAAACCACCTATGCCAACCCCTCCCGTGGTCACATCCTTAAAATCAAAGACAACCTTGCCAATCTCACCAAAAACCAAATCTCCATCTCGGACTACATGAACGCGATCAAATTCTACTCCTTTTACTACACATATTGGATTGGGACAAACTAAAGCGAAATGTATACTGCTCTATGGAAAGTACATCAAGCTTTCACATACAAAACATCAAATACTTATATCTGTCTATATTTCATAAATATGTTTACATATAAATGACCCGTTTCCTCGTATCTTGCATTCATAATCCTCTATGTCCAACGCGATGGGTCTATATTGACACCCATGTCCAAAATCATAGTAAAATTGGTGCTTTTTTTCCTTAATTTTTTTACAAACTTGTAACTTGTATTCGTACTCTAATTAAATGGATTGACGAACATGAAGCATAATGGAGTAGTCAGAGTAATGGGATATTAATCTCACATGGTCTAGGAAGTAGGAATTGAAGTGCTAGAAAATGGAGTAGTATATATTAAGAGGTCTTAACATTTGAAAACCAATAAGAATATTAATCCCACATCGTCTAGAAATTGAAATGCTAGAAAATGGAGTAGTATATATTGAGAGGTCTTAGCATTTGAATCCCAATAGGGATATTAATCCCACATCGTCTAATAATTGAAATACTAGGAAATGGAGTAGTATATATTGAGAGGCCTTAGCATTTGAAAACCAAATGGGATATTAATCCCATATCGTCTAGAAATTGAAATGCTAGGAAATTGAGTAGTATACATTGAGTGAGAGGCTTTAGCATTCGAAAACCAAATGGTATCCCACATCGTATAGGAATTGATATGCTAGAAAATGGAGTAGTATATAAGGGGTGTGTTTAGTAAATGACATTGGAAGGAATGAACCTAGCCTTTATGTAGTCTAGGTTCTAGTTTGAACGGAAAAATGAGGGGTGTGTTGAAGTGCTTCAGCCTTTATATAGTTATAGATTGCAAATTTTAAACGAGAAACTATTTTATTTGGGACCTTTTAGTCCTTGAACTATTTTCTAAGCCTTTTTCATCCTTGAACTATTTTAATTGGGACCTTTTAGTATTTCCGTTAAAACTTTCGTCCATTAACCGTTAATTAGGACCTTTTCGTAAAGAGTTCTATAGGTTAGTGACCTTTTAGATACTTAACTCCGTTGTGGAACTATTTCTTTATTTTATTTTTTACAAATTTGAACATTCATTTAGGGACGGAGGAGTAAACAAAAATGTAAAAATATTGAACAGTACTACGTTCATTTTGAAACTATTTTTTTCATTTGCAAATTTGAACATTCACTTAGGGACGGATGAGTTGCAAAAAAAATAGTTCAAAATTGCAAATGAAAAAATAGTTTCAAAATGAACGTACTGTTCAATATTTTTACTTTGTTTTTTTTATCTACTCATCCGTCCCTAAGTGAATGTTCAAATTTGCAAATGAAAAAATAGTTTCAAAAATGAATGTACTGTTCAACATTTTTACTTTTTTTTACTCCGTCCCTAAATGAATGTTCAAATTTACAAAAAAAAAGTAAAAATGTTGAACAGTACGTTTATTTTGAAACTATTTTTTCATTTGCAAATTTGATCTTTACTTAGGGACGAATGAATAGAAAAAAAGAACAAAGTAAAAATTTTGAACATTATATTCATTTTGGAACTATTTTTTTTTTCAAATTTGAATATTTAGGAACGGAGGCGCGTAGATAAAAACAAAGTAATTTGAACCCAATAAGCTAAAATTTTCTGTCAACCCATACAACAACTGTTCAAAATCACTTTGTTTTTACGCCTCCATCCCTAAATGTTCAAATTTGGAAAAAAAATAGTTTCAAATGAATACACTGTTCAAAATTTTTACTATTTTTTTTTTTGCAATTCATCCGTCCCTAAGTGAATGTTCAAATTTGCAAATGAAAAAACAATTTCAAAATGAATGTACTGTTCAACATTTTTACATTTTTTTACTCCTCCGTTCCTAAATGAATGTTCAAATTTGTAAAAAATAAAATAAAAAAATAGTTCCACAACGGAGTTAAGTACCTAAAAGGTCACTGGCCTATAGAACTCTTTACGAAAAGGTCTTAATTAACGGTTAATAGACGAAAGTTTTAACGGAAGGATTAAAAGGTCTCAATTAAAATAGTTCAAGGATGAAAAAGGCTTAGAAAATAGTTTAAGAACTAAAATGTCCCAATTAAAATAATTTAAGGATCAAAAATATACTTTTCTCAATTTTAAACCAAACAGTTGGTGATAATTATACCCCTTTCACACACGAGAAAAGTGCTAAAAAGGTCCCTCACCTATACAACTTTTTTCCTATTAGTCACTGACCTTTTTTTTTTTTCGTTGTCGTCCTCAATGTAAAGTTTTAATGGATTAAATCATCCTTCTGTTAATTGGACGTTTGTCCATCCGTTAAACATACACTGTTGGCACACTGACTCATTTCCTTGGCTGATTTGGCGCTGAGTAAGACGACACCTGGGCAAATCAACCCAGAAAAACCAAATTGGCCCAATCGCGAACTTGATTCGGCCGCAATCCGTCGAACTGGAGGAAGGACTTGAGCCCCCACCCAAGCTAACGGCGGCCGCACAAGAGAGGCCGTGGCACAAGCGCGATGCACAAACATTTTGGGCGATCGCCCTAAACCTCTGCCACACCGCACGGGCGTGCCGGCCAAAGCACTCGGCCGTGCATAACAGGATCAACAAACAGCAACAAAACCAGAAATTCTTCAGCAGCCAAAATCCAAGCAGAGTCGTCACAGTTGCAAATGAATTGGAAATGAGTCTGGATATGTGAACCAAGAAGAAGATGCATTGAGGTTTTCAAGAAATGTATGACATATTACTTCCTTCTTTATTATATTCTCACAAGGAAGAAGATAAAGTATTGGCAATACACGTGTGGGCCAAGATGAGGCAAATTAATTCCTTCTTTATTATATTCTCATTTATGTCTTGTTTCCATCACCATTTACTGTTCTTCTATTTTCATAAACGATTCTATTATTTTTTTAAAAGCTCAACTGCAACATTTATTATAGGACGGAGAGAGTAATATAAAACGAGCAACACTCAAATCCTATTATTTTTAAAAAATTCAACTGCGACATTTATTATAGGAAGGAGGAACTAATGTAAAACAACCAGCATAACTAACAGCAAAACATTACAAATGTAAAGTTTTAACATCATTGTTTTACACCATAAAAGAGCCAAAGCTAATGCTACCAAACCAACTTCAATGTAATTGCAGAAACAGCTAGACAAAAGTGTTAACAACCGATAGATAATCCAAAAGCAATGTTCACCATCACTTGTTGAAACAAGTGGACAAAAGCTTTACCAAAAAAAAAAGAAGTAATAACATAACCATAGTAATTCCAAGCTAAACTCTTGGCCTCTTTTTGGACATGGACTGTTTGTGCAATGAATGACTAGTGATAAAACTCCTTCCCCTCCTTATGAATGATGGTTCAAAATCTCTTTGTGCTAGATGTGAAACATTTACATTAGGCTGTAAAATTGCCAACTACAAAACCCTTTCTATGCTGATCTTCCTTCTCCACAACTGCCCATGCTATTGGGTACATCTGATTGTTTGCATCTTTTTCGATTGCCACAATTAACTCACCCTTTATCCATGTCTTAAGAAAGCACCCATCAACTCCAATAAATTTTCTACAGCCATCTACAAAACCCTTTCTAACTGCATCAAAACATATGTAAAATCTCCTAAACTGTGGAGGCCCAACCCACTCATCATTCGTGCCTTTCAAAACAATCGTACTACCTGGATTTGACCTATCAATTTCATACACATAATTCCACAGTTTTGAGTAGTGCTCAATCATGCACTCTTTGACAGCAGCTAAAGCCCTCTTTTTTGTTTGCCAACACATTTTTAAAGTTACATCCTGCCTGACATTCTTTTTTATCAATTTTTTTATTTCAACCAGCTTCATGAAAGGAGTTGCCCTTATATCATCCCCCACTCTCTTAGCCAACCACTTAGCATTAACAGTCCTAATGTTCAAATTCATTGAACACCTATGCTTCTTTTGATATGACTTCACTTTGAAGGTTATATCTTTTCCTTCATAACTAGCCCATAACATCCAAGGGCAGCCGGTACAACAAGCTTGAATCCTTTGTTTGTCATTTTTTAAAACCAAATTGCATACCCATGATATGAAGCATAAACCCTAATTTGATCTTTTAATTGTACAGGATCATAAAATATCATGTCAACACAGAAATCAAATTGCTTGATATCAATGTTTGGATTAAATTTCACTTCAAGTTTTGATTTTCTTATGATGCCTTTCAACCAATCATTATCATCACTGCTCTCTTTAGGATCAACATCAGACTCAGTTTCAGACCCATCATCACTGACCCATTGCTTGAACTCTGATCCAACATCACCCATGTTATTACTTTCATTCCCATCAACCCTACCACTTTGATTTTCATTCACAACATTGTCATCTCCCTCCAAAATTTCATTCTCATTCACAAAAGCATCACCTTCCACATTTGGATTCTCTATCTCAGTCCCATCTTCTATTTCATCTTCAAAATTATTAGCAAATTTTCTCATAGTATTCTCAGCCACAGACCTATTTGCTATATACTCATCATCATCAGTTATTGCCTCGATACCTCTCAAACTGTCCTCACTATTTGAATCATCTTCAAAGTCATTATGATTCTGGTCTTTTTCAGCATTCCTACTCTGAGGCATGATACAATCAATCTCATCTTCATTATTGATCCACCAATCTTCATCTTCTCCTTTACCATAAAAGAATCTTCCCTCAACATTATGACCTTCTTCCCCTTAAACATTTTGGTACTTTCTCTCATCACTTGGATTATTTCCTTCTACATTCTGAGTACCATCCGGATAAGTCAAACACATGACTTCAGCAAATGCACCATTTTCATCCATACTGCAAAAAAATGAAGCAAACCATACATATTTTATCCCATGATAGTGCAAATAAAAAGGAAAACAATCACAAAACCAGATTTTTGATCAACTTTGACAAATAAACTGTTCTGATCCAAAAACTTCCAGAAGACGTAAAGGTACTCGTTGGAAAGTTCTATGTGTCTACTTTCATACAAAAAAATCGGTTCGTCGTTTAGAGTTCTAGAAAGGGAGATAAGGCAGTTTTAGTACAGAACAAAAAAACTAATCACAAAACCAGATTTTTGATCAACTTTGACAAATAAACTATTTTGATCCAAAAACTTCCAGAAGACGTAAAGGTACTCGTTGGAAAGGTCTATGTGTCTACTTTCATACAAAAAAATCGTTTCGTCGTTTAGAGTTCTAGAAAGGGAGATAAGGCAGTTTTAGTACAGAACAGCAAAACTAGCAATACTCTGTATCTTAACGTGGGGGCATGACTTTAATTTAATTTCTGGTATAGTTACTGAGTCTCATGTTAGTTCTCCGTTTCACTGTAGGTTGGCCATGTAGTGTAATCTTATGATTTCAATTTAGCCTCAACGATCTCCCAATATATTGTTATGCCAGTAATTGTTTGATCATATATACCAATAGAAGAAATAATACATAATTTGACAACAGTTAATAAATACCGAATACTCACTTGATTTTAGCTAAATCTTGGTTTCAATCTCTCCACAGAATCTTGGATTTCACTGGATTTCTTCAATATTCACACGCAATCAAACCCTACAAAATCAAACCCTAAATGTCAACAGTTAATAAATAACATAAACTGATGAAAATAGAGAGATTAGTACCGAATACTCACTTGATTTTGAACATTATATTCATTTTGAAACTATTTTTTTTTTCAAATTTGAATATTTAGGAACGGAGGCGCGTAGCATAAAACAAAGTAATTTGAACCCAATAAGCTAAAATTTTCTGTCAACCCATACAACAACTGTTCAAAATCACTTTGT
Source organism: Adenophora triphylla var. japonica (assembly GCA_022495995.1). Taxonomy (NCBI): domain Eukaryota; kingdom Viridiplantae; phylum Streptophyta; class Magnoliopsida; order Asterales; family Campanulaceae; genus Adenophora; species Adenophora triphylla. The sequence continues at coordinate 109,840 of JAFEMH010002333.1, read as the reverse complement.
TTTTACGCCTCCGTCTCTAAATGTTCAAATTTGAAAAAAAAAATAGTTTCAAATGAATACACTGTTCAAAATTTTTACTATTTTTTTTTTGCAATTCATCCGTCCCTAAGTGAATGTTCAAATTTGCAAGTGAAAAAATAATTTCAAAATGAATGTACTGTTCAACATTTTTACATTTTTTTACTCCTCCGTTCCTAAATAAATGTTCAAATTTGTAAAAAATAAAATAAAAAAATAGTTCCACAACGGAGTTAAGTACCTAAATGGTCACTGGCCTATAGAACTCTTTACGAAAAGGTCTTAATTAACGGTTAATAGACGAAAGTTTTAACGGAAGGATCAAAATGTCTCAATTAAAATAGTTCAAGAATGAAAAAGACTTAGAAAATAGTTTAAGAACTAAAATGTCCCAATTAAAATAATTTAAGGATAAAAAGATACTTTTCTCAATTTTAAACCAAACAGTTGGTGATAATTATACCCCTTTCACACACACACCCTTCCACCACCACTCTCTCACACACACTGAAAACCCTAACTTTTCATTTCCACAAATCAATCGATCCCCAAATAACCCTCAATCATCTTACCAATTGATCGAAATGAACGTCTAGGGTTTTAATCGGACCTCCTCTTAATCGTAGCCATGGCTGAAGCTTCAAGGTCTCAAGTCACAATCACACTAGGCCGTAGCGGCCAGGTAACTCCGTGTCTAATGTTATTCATGACGGCTGTTCAGAAACCATGGCTTGTATAGAATGGGTTTGTATTGACATTGTTGAGATTGATTTTTGCAGGTGGTAAAAAGGCCAGGACCTGGGGTAGTTAACTCGTTTTCTGATTCACATTCGTCACCAGTTGTTGGAAGTAAGCGATCGGTTAGAGATAGACTAGGGAGTATTGCCGATTCACAGCTTGATAGGAAAAGGTTTGTTTGTTCCATCTTTCTGCCTTTAACTAAGTCTTTGCAATTTTGCTTGTATAATTCTTTGAGTTTGTTTGGAGGAATGAGATTGTAATTTTTTGTAGTCATGTAATTAGTAGTCTAATGAATGGAATTGCACTTAGGTAGTATCTTGAGGCATAACCAATCCACAAAATTTGACCTGAAGTCCTTTATAGTTCAAGTTTACTCGGAGGATACTTTTGCCTTGGGTTTCAGTTCAAAGGCGGGTTTACATGTTTTCTACACTAATTTAGTATGTTCACTGATTTGATAGTAGATAACTAGGTGGGAGTGGTAGACCTTGAAGGTTCTCAGGCACTTGAGTGGCATGGGACATCTTATCTTTGAAATTGTTGTGTAATGTTCAAAGCTTGTTGCAAACAGAAGCTATGATGTATTTAAGCTAAGAAGTCACATATTTAAGCACAAGGTCCAAGCAGGATAATGTGTTTTTGTGATTGTGGGGGGGGGTAACAACTACAATGTTGTTTGCTTAGTCAATATGTTTCTAATTCCGCACCTTTATACAAGCGATCGGGCACTGTCTTTCATCAAATACTACACCCGTCCCAATAGGAGTGGTGTTTATTCATTTTTTAGGTCGTCCCATTGAAGAGAGCTTTTTCTTTTTGCAACAAATTGACTAAAACAACTTTCCTGTTACCACCTAATTTGAATTCTTAATATTGCCACCTAGTTTGAATTTCAGTATTGTGTGGGGCAATTTAGAGAATTAGTTGGTCACATAAATTTGTTAATTCACATGTTCAGTCAAATGTTACTCTCTATTGGGATGAAGTAATTGTTTTTCAGCCTGATATCTGAGCTGGCACATGCTTGAACTTCAAATCAATCATACTTTTCTTTGAAAATTAGGTGGCTATTGACTTGCCATTGGAAGGGAAAACACAAAAAAAAACCATCAAATTCTCTTCTGCTTTAAGTTTGATATTTCTGGTATTAATTTTCATTTTTCCAGGCAGCGGGGAGATGGTGATAGATTTGGTTTGACGGCTGCTAACGGTTCGGATGGTAATGGGCTTATTCTCTAGCGTTGATAATGTTGGGTTTTGAAATTTGTACTGTGTCCTAATTAATTGGTGCTTTTGTATTCAAAAGATCTTCATCTTCGTAAAGATGATCTACGATTCAAAATCTTGAAGAAAACTCAAAGCGGGGGACAACAGAATGGGCCAGACCTTCGTGAATTGCTTTTAAGGACAGGTCGATCATCAAGAAATAGTTTAAGTCCACAAGAGCGCGTGACTGAGTCAAGAAATGGTAGACAAAGGATGTCTGAGTCAAAGCACATCCCTGAACCAAGGGGTGCTAGACAACACGTGGATAAGCCAAGGGATGTAAGATCGCTCATACCGGAGCCAAGTAATGATCGCATGCTGGAGACAAGGGATGGTAGAGATCGTATGCCAGAGTCAAGGGATGGTAGGCAGCGGATGCCTGAACCAAGGGATGGTAGGCAGCGGATGCCTGAACCAAGGGATGGTAGATTGCATATGCATGAGCCAGTTGAAGTTAGGCAGCGCATACCTGATATGAATGAGGGCAGACAGCGTATGTCCGAGCCAACCACCAATAGCATGCCTGGCCGAATTCATTCCACAAGGAGTGGAGAGTCTCTACCCCAGATGGATATGATGCGGGGTTCTCATTCTCCCTGGACATTGGATCATATTCGGCGTAGATCGCCAGATAGAGTATTGGATAAGTCTAGGGGTTTATCACCGGCAAGGAATCCTGAAGAACCGCAAAGAAGGCCGGTAATTAGGGCCTATGATGATCTAAGAAAACCTACTTATGTGAGCAGGGATGTTCATGAACTATCAAGGCCCGGTGCGTCTTTTATGTCAAAATCGTCTATACCCACAAAGCCTGTGGGCCCAATGATAGCTTCCCAACTACCACAAGCTGGTGCCGTAGCAAGAAGCTCTTATCCAGTAAAGCTACTCTCCTTTTTGATACTTTACTGTGACATCTATTCCTGGAAATGTAGCACCTTGTTACATGTATTTTCCATGCACGTACTTAGTAATAATGATCTTTTATAGATGCTCAGTTTGTCTTTGTTGGTTAATATGGTAGAAAGTGTCATCTGTTACTGAATTTTCAAAGGCACAATAATCTCTTGGCAACAATTATACCTAAAGGTAAAGAGAAGAAAATGGAAACAACCTTAATTTGTAACATGTGTCATCGCCTGAGTTTAGGGTTTGGGAAGATATTTCTGCTGAGAAAGTAATGGTGCTGCAGTCGAGCATTGGAGCATTTTAATGTGTTCTGGCGAAAGCGCTTATATAGTAGTATTTCTATTCATATTATATATTGGGTGTCTTCCATAGTATACTATAACTAAGCATTTTATATGCTTAGCATCCCTATCTCCTCTGTTGGATGTGCATGGTATTCAGATTTAACTCTTAGGCGGCATCGCTAGTATCAATCAAATGTCTCTGTGTTTCTTTAAGGACATACTTCCTCCTTCCCACTCGACTACAATTTGCCATTTTGGGCGTTCCACTCGACTTAGGATGTCCCAAAATGGCAAGTTTATATTATTTTTATATTCAATGGGACCCACTTGTCTTACTCACAACAACAATCCCCTTACTATTCCTCCCACTCATTCTCTCCTATTTTACTTTTCATACTCACAATACCTCCTCCACTCATTCACTCTCCTCTCATTATATTTGTATTTCTTAATCCCCGTGTCTCGGGAGAGAAAATCCTAAGTCGGATGGGACGGAGGGAGTATTAATTTTATCTACTTCATGACTTATGCTATTTTGCCTCCGATACTCCTTTTCTAGGTCAATTGAACATGGATTTTGATTATTTCGTCCCCTTTTATGCTTCTTTAAAGTTTCTAATGGCTGTAACCATGTCATCATAAGCTTCTCAATTATGAGATTTTTTTTGTTGAAACTGTTTGGGTGCGATCACTCTTCTGTTTGGCATTGGCTAAGATTGCTTAACTGAAATTGGTTTGGTTTCTCCTGAATCTTTTTTAGCAATTTGTTCAACTACTTGAAAAAAAAGTGGGAAAAACACAATCTTGTCTAACTCTATGCTATGGTACATTAGATTGCTGTAAATTTGCTGCTCTCATATGTTGACCTAAGTTCTGAATTATGTGAACTTATTTGAAGGTTTTAGTAGCAGGAGGTACTGAATGTTTCTAATGGCTGTAACCATGTCATCATAAGCTTCTCAATTATGAGTTTTTTTTTGTTGAAATGTTTGGGTGCGGTCACTCTTCTGTTTGGCATTGGCTAAGATTGCTTAACCGAAATTGGTTTGGTTTCTCTTGAATCTTTTTTAGCAATTTGTTCAACTACTTGAAAAAAGAAGTGGGAAAAACACAATCTTGTAGTACATTAGATTGCTGTAAATTTGCTGCTCTCATATGTTGACCTAAGTTATGAATTATGTGAACTTATTTAAAGGTTTAGTAGCAGGAGGTACTGAAAATTGACACGATTATGAGATTTTTTTTATTGAAATTGTTTGGGTGCGGTCGCTCTTCTGCTTGGCATTGGCTAAGATTGCTTAACCGAATTTGGTTTGGTTTCTCTTGAATCTTTTTTAGCAATTTGCTCAACTACTTAAAAAAATGTGGAAAAAACACAATCTTGTCTAACTCTATGCTATTGTACATTAAATTGCTGTAAATTTGCTGCTCTGGTATACCGACCTAAGTTCTGAATTATGTGAACTTATTTGAAGGTTTTAGTAGTAGAAGGTACTGAAAATTGACACGATTAACCATCATTTTTGGCTAGTCTAATGAGTTTTCATCCCAGCTGATTTTTTTTTTTTTAAGTTCACTGGATTATTATCCCATATGATGTAATCTAAGAAAGCAGAACTGATGTCTCTTATTCCTATTGTGCTTGGGTGTGTGTGTATGTGTATGGGTGGGTGAGTTGCATCTCGAGTGTTACTTGTTCTGATGAATGGGCTCAGTTTCTTTCTTGTTGGCTGTGTTGTCCAGGTAGATGACCAACCTACCATTGAGGGATTCCTGCATTCACTTGGATTGGAGAAATATGCAATTACCTTCAAGGTCGAGGAAGTAAGTAACCATAATGGTCTTTCTAAATCCTCTTCGTAGCTTCTTTATCCTTATTTCTTGCTCTATTTTAATTAGTTTTGCATTATGCCTGTAGTCTGCAACCAATACTAATAATGTGCTTATTCCATGGAAATATAATACTGGTACGGGTTAAATTTATATAGCTCTAATATACGCAGAATACATGTGCAGAAAATTATTTTTATTTTTGAGTCAAGTCCTCTCGCACACTCTGTCACACACAAGTGTGTGGACATCTGTAGTTGGGGTAACGGACGACTTGAATTGATGTAGCTGGTTTGCTTAAAACGATGTTGTGTTATATGTATAGCTAAAGAAAAGGCCCATGTTAAGTGTGAATCAGTTTATTCATAATACATCTAAATTGTTTTCTTTTCAATTTCTTAAATTTGTAATTTGATTACCCGCACCAATTACGTATGTTGTTGATTCTACTCCTTCAAAATTCATCGCATCAAGTGTACTAGTGCTTCTTTTGCAATGTGTCTTAGGTTGTTTGCAGCTAGAAAATGAATCCTGAATATTTGTCGTCGCCCGGATTTTATTAACATCACTATTGTTATTATTACTATTTTGATTGGCATCTGTCTTCTATTTAAGCTGCTGTGGTATTAGGTCATGCTTGCTGTCTGTGCCTACTCTTTTAGGTCGATTAGTTTTGGTTGACTTGGGCCATGGAGGAAATATTCATCCTTCATTTTTTTTTCCGATCTCGTTTTTTTTTCCCATCAGAACAATGGAATTTTGCACCCCCTGCCCTCTCTCTGATATTTTTTTTTGCCTTTTCACTTTCCTTCTGACAGAACTTAGCACAAGTGTTTTATGTTAGGTGAAATGTATCTGTACTTTCTTGTGAAGGACACAGAACTGTGGACTAGTCATTGCTTGGTGAAGGTGGGAGAGGGGGGACTAGTTATTGAGGACATCTTATAAACACAAGCATGCACACAGAAATAATTTATGCACACATATATGTATGTGTGTGCAAACCAAATTTTAAAATTTACCACTGGCTTAATATGATTTGTTGTTTGAGATTTTATGCAATTTTTGTGGCTGTTGTAGGTTGATATGCATGCATTGAGGCAGATGGGGGACAATGATCTCAAAGAGTTGGGCATACCTATGGTACATCTGACTTCCTATTTTTATGAACTTGCTTGATGTTTATTTTTCTTGCTTTGTTTCAAGTTCGTTATAATTGTCTTTATATGCACACACACATAGTATATATTGAGAGAGAAAAGAGAGATGAAGGTGTATTGCTGGATTTGAACGGACTTCTTTGAACCCTAGCGAACAATTCAGTGAATTCTCTTTATCATGTTTTTTTTTGGGGTGGGGTGGGTTTATCTTACTATCATATGGATTTGATGGGTATATTAGCAATAGGTATAAAGTTAGCTCGGGTTCAAATGGTCAGGTTGTTTTCTTTACTTGACCAAAACCCATTTGGTTTTGTAAATAGCGCCTAATCTGGACAATTAACACTAGTGGTGGTCGTGGATCTGAATCAGATCTGGGCCATGTTTATTATCTTGCAATCACTATCTTGGCTCGTTTGCTTCTTTGTGGTTTGTGGTCCCACAATTTAAAGTACTCACTCCGTCCCTAATTACAACAACAACAAAGCCTTAGTTCCAAAATAATTTGGGACCGGCTAACATGAATCCTCATATGTCATCGTGAAAGAAAAGATGCAAGGAAAAAAAGTTGAAAGAAGAAATAGGTGGGAATAAAATTTAGAAAATGAATGTCCAAATTTCATTTTATGGGCAATCTGAAAATGTGTTACTGTAGTACATTTTATTAGGAAAGATCCATAAAAATTCTTGTTATCAACATTCTAAACATTTAGTTTTACGATAATAAAATGAATAGCTAAAAAGAATTGGTAAAAAACGTTTAGAGACAGTTTTTTTTGCAAAAGAGACATTTTGGGACAAAAATTTCTTGAATTTGGACATTCATTTAGGGACAAAGGAAGTACTTAATATGAAACCCTTCAACTTCAAATTACTGAGGAACTACATCGAGTCTATCTTTCAGAGTATTTCACCGAACCGCAATTCATATTTTACGCGTAGCAGAACTATGCCGTTAGCTGTGTGTGTTATTGGTGCATAATTCATTAGAATATGGGAAGGCTGAAAATTTAATTGCATGGTAGCTGAATCTTCCATGAATTCATTATCTATCTTGTTCAAATTGCTGCACTCTTGCAGCTAGCATGCCTTTCATTATGTTCACGAGAATTTTATGGGGGAGTGACCAATGCAAGGACCGAGATCATACTCCCTCCATCCCATAACGTTCGTCTCATTTTTTAGAGTTAATCTTAATTGAACTTTGGCTAATAATTTATGTTGATTTATCCTATCCTAATGAAAATCTAAAGATTTTTATCGGCAGTATTTTTAATTGTGTATCACTCACGAGTTTCAGAATTTCATTTGAATATTTTTTTCCTTAATCTTCGCTAAAAAAGTGGGACGATCATAATGAGACGGAGGGAGTATGTTATTATTTTGTGATTTGTTGACTTGGTGAGGTTGGTTGAATTACTACAGGGACCTAGGAAAAAGATTCTCCTTGCACTCCTTGCCCGTTCCAGACGACAAGTGCAAGCCCAAGCAAGATGAGTTTACTTTCAAAGGCAAGTGATGAGTAGAGCACTAGTACAAATACTAGCACCCAAGGTCAAGGCCACAACAGCGTTTGACTTTATTCCTTTATTACTTCCCAAACTTTATAGCAAGTTCCGTAAATTATGTCACTGTTCTTGAGAAGATCATAGAGCAGCAAAATGTGCTATTGTTTTTGGTATGCTGCTACTCTTCCCTTGTATTATTGGGTATTTGCTGAGTTGTAATTGTTGTTTCGGGATTACTTGATTTATGGGTCGAAATATTAGGTCAAAACGCCATTAAATCTTGTGTAACCAACCCTTTTTTTGTTAAAGTGTGACGAGAAATAGATTTATGGAAATGCTAGAAGCTGCCGCCCTCATGTTTCTTAGGTTCCGTGTTTCAATTTCGCTAGCTTTGATAATATCTACCAAGTGTGGCAATTGTTGGATTCAATTCTTCGTCGATGGATCGAATCCTAGCATACAAAGCCTCGTTATTGTGTTTACAGAATTATCGGAAATTTGATATTTAGTTCAAATGTGAGAATTAGGCCTGCTGTGGTTCAAGTTTGACCAATTTAATTTGTCTGATTTTCTGCCCATTGAGTCAAATGTGACTCTTGGATTATATAGACTAAAGTCATGGAAAAATTGATGCAAAAGTAAGTTCATAGCAACTTACAAGATCTACATACATGGATGACTATCCTGACTCGTTTTATTAGGTTAGGTATTGAGGACTTCTGTCCCATCAGGAGGGAACCTGTCCTATCAGGAACCTGTCCTATAAGAGTAGAGAAAATGAGTGCAGGAGGTGTTGTTAGACATCCTTGCTCCGTGCGGTTATTAAGATTGTTTGGATAAAATGTGAGTCTCATCGAGCTTAAATTCATCTCATCCGAATTTGTGCAGTTATTAAGATTGTTTGGATAAAATGTGAGTCTCATCGAGCTTAAATTCATTTCATCCGAATTAAAATGAAAAAAATGTTAGCATGACGTTTTTTTTAGTACTTTCTTCCTCTGTATCATAAAATGAACGTCTATTTTCTAAAAAAATGTTTACTTTTAGAAACAATAGTTCAACAAATATTTATAAATTTTTGATATTAAATTTTATAAAAAGTAATCATTTTAAGATGTTCCTCAAATACAAAATAGGCATAATATCTAAATTTATAAATATAATATTTATATATAAAAGCATAAAATCCAAATTTATAATGAATTTTTTTTTAACTCATTCAAAAGAAAGATTTTCCACTAAAAAAAAAACAGACTTCAAAATCATATCAAATTAAAATAAAAAAAAAAAAATCGAAACAGTTCCAAGTTCCCCAAAGTGTCTCTACCTCCCTAACTTTCTATGGGCCCCCACCTCGGTCCAATCTCCAAACAGCCCTAACCAACGGCAAATCCTTCCGACGAGAAAATGCCAAAAAGGACGAGCCAAAAATTTCCGTCCGGTACAAACAAAACACCGGCGACTCAAATTCACAGTTCTTCAAGATCGAATCCAGAATCCAATTTTATATAAAAGGAAAAATACAGGTACAGCAGTGATTCAAGAGTTTTGAATTCTCTTTCTACCTGTAAAATCCGTCCAATTGAATCGATTGAATTTGTTGTTTTTCGCAATTCGCAATTTTAAATTTTTTTATGAATTTGTCTTGTTTGATTTGTATGCATTTGCAAAATTGCGATTATGTCAGTGTTATGCTACACTAGAACACTGTTGCCTCGAAATATTAGGTTTTTTTTTTCCTTTGTTGAAATATGGTAATTTGTCTGATGCTTTGTCATTAGGAGATATTGCTATCACAATAAAGTAAGAGAAAATGAAAAAGGTGTTTCATTGGTCGCGTAATGCTCCCCAACTAGGTGGCAATAGTTATACTTTTTCGTTGATGGATACTTGTTTGGTGATAAATTGACAATTCATCTTTGACATATACTGTATGGTTTAATATTTATTTTCCTTGATTAGTTTGTCGTTTCACTTGTTTAAGAATATATGCTTACGATTTGTCCTGTGTACTCCTAGTATTGTATTACTGCAAGTGGTTGTTTCAAGGGTGAAATAGTGTTTTGTAATTATGTTAGGTTAAGTTTAAGTCTAGCGTATTAGGCGTAAATTAAGAAACTTCATTATCCAGTTGTGTACTGCACTAAACAAGACTCTTTGAATGGAAGCACAGAGTCTTCAGGAATGAAGTATAGGACGAGCATGCATTTTTTGATTTAGTATGCAACATTTGGTACTTCATGGATGTGATTATGAACTTTTTAAGTTTTATTTCATTTCTATATGATTGCTTGAAGTAATTGATTCATATAGTTGATTGCATAGGATATTAGTTGGATGCCTACAGTAAATGGGATGTACTGATGCAGTAGTATCTAATGCAACACAAGTATTGGAAACATGAATGGGTTAAGGAGATAAAAGTTGGAAGTACATGTTAATGTTGGAGCACTACCTAATAGCAAAGGTTACTTGTGGTGCATCTTATGGTCTTTCTTTCGGGCGACAAGTATTTAGTGGATTCCTAAACTTCATATGTGGGTTGACATTTGATTTGTTATAAGTCTACTCTGTTGGTTTTTTTCCCATCATCAAAAGAGTAATGCTAGGGGCACAAAAAAGTCTCACAAAATCTTGGACACAAAATTGGTTGTCAGTGATTGATTGGTTGGTTAATTAATGAGTAGTAAGGCCTACAAACACAACGACCAATCGATTACCGACAACCGTGTTTTTGACCCATATTTTTGTGCTTTTATTTTGACTCTAGTATTACTCTTATCAAAACTGTCAAAACTTTTCATCTTGGCCTTTGAGAAAACTCCCAAATCGCCATAATTCAGCATTTTAAGTTTCAATTTCATCCATAATATCCTAAAAACAAAATAGATCAAATATGAACACTTTTATGAAAGAAAATTAACATACATTTCATAGCAAAATGGAAATGGACAAAGGGGACAAGTAAAGAATAAATTGAGCTTATTGGAATGCCACCACTCAATAAAACGTACTCCGCATTACGAAGAGAATGAAAACATAGGGTCAGTGTTGTTTATTTACTATGTCCATCCCTCAGTTTGCTTATATTTGAGGCTAACAACGAAGCACAACCATCAAAGAGATGGGACAACATGTGTAATGGGGCATGTAAAGATGTAAACATACCTACAATCCAGAAATAGTTTCTATTGAAGATACCAATTAAGAGCTGTATTGTTATTTCCTGAACCAAATAGGATCATAATCGATTCCTTAGTCATGACACTAATGAAGATTTGTGTTTACATGTTGCCTGTATTGTTTCCTCTTGTATAATTCTTTTCTCGTTAAAACGGTGACATCATTTCTATGTATATTCCTAGAATGCGCAAATATAGCAAAAAAAATATGATATGCGTTCCAACAAATACAACAAATATAGTGCAGAAAAGAGTCGTATTCTTTATGGTCATCTACTTTTATGGTTTACTCATATCTTAGTAGTTGTTTTATGACTTGGGTTTGATGATAAGGACCTGAAAATGAAACTTTAGTTGCAGATTACGATTATCCCTGTCTTGTCAATGTCTTTTCGTTCTTTTCCATTAGGTTAGGGTAATTCATTTTGGCCTAATCTGTAACAGTTTACCTGCACTAAGTTTGACTGGGTGAATATCTACTATTTCAAAACTTATCAAGATGTGGAAGGCGCACTTCAGGTTATCGATTCACTTTTTTTTAATAACAATAAAAGAGTTAATTAGTACAAAGCATTTTATATACCTCTGTGGATTATTGCTGTCATTATGCTATTGGTTATGCTAATATTATTCTTGGTTTCCAATTGTTTGACAACGTGCTGATTGTAGAATGGTTGACAGCTGGCCCATTCTCAAATGGTCCACCACCAATTTGTATGTGTAAGTGCCTCATTCTATACTATTTTTTTTACATTTTCCACTGCTACATATACATGCATATGGATCAGTAAGGTCTAATTTATTGCCACCTCGTTCCTGCCTATTATTAAATAATCTTGAGGATCCTAGATAGATTTTCAGACAATTAATTAACGATGCGTATTAAACAATGATTTAATTTTATCATCTTATTTTATGTTCTGTTACAGCTCATCTATTGTCATTTACGTAATACTTGTAACATCATGCAGAGGTAGAAGGGCTTAAATATCCTCAATCAACATTGATAACAAGTTTTAAAATATGTCAGAATTGTCGTTATTCGTAGTAAACTCTGCAACAGGTACGGCATATGTACTGTTTAATTATTTATTTAAGTGAACCTTCCCTAATGAACCACACGCTCTTTGAACTTAAATTGAATAAATCATAATCTCCCCTTTATGTTGCTCAGTCAATTGTGGCATGACTGGTGATTTTCTCTATCTTATATTTAACTTCATCTTTGGGGTTTGCTCACAAGAGAAGCAAATTACAGTGGATGGGAAAAGGGATTTGATTTCGGTGGCTGATTGTATGGGCCACCTTTTGATCCTCTTGTCTACCGAGCCTTAGATGAATTATTATGAGAGAAAATCAGTCAATCAAGCAAACCAACCCACTCAACCAGCCACCATAATCCCATCCTGACCCAGGTTTTGATTTCATTTTATTCCACATGTTAAGATAATGAAATAAAGCAAAATGGCTCACTATCTGTTTGCGCTTTTTTTGTTATGAATCAACAGTCGGTCCATGCAATTTTCGACGCAATTTTCATCATGGGTCATCCGGAAACACTGTCTGTGCTTTAATACAGGGGCAAGGTTGCGTACATCCGACCCCCCCTTAGGTGGAAGCCTTTGCATCACTGGGGTAATGTTGTTGTTGTTGTTGTTAAGATAATGAAATGCCTACTTGAAATTCTTAAACTAAACGCAAGAAAGCTATCAGAATAGACTAGGAAAAAAAAAGATAATAATAAGAAAAGGAGTGGGAATTGATGAGAATGAGAGATCTATTGGTGGAAAAAGTCCACCAATATAAGATCTTGCAAAAGACAACCAAAATAACATCACAATCTTATTTAGTTTTTTAACATGTCCAAAAAGATTCCAAAAAATGGGACCCTTTAAAACATCTGTCCAACCCAAATACATAGTTTATCAATTAAATAATGATAAATCATGACTTGATTCACCTTAAACATATTCTTTGGGGTATAAAATAGTGCTTTCCCTGCTTTAAGAAGATATGCTGAGATCTTGTTGAAGACTCTCCTCTCTCGTTAATATATTTTAATATAAATGCTTACCTCATAGCCCACTTCTTATATTCCTCCTTTTAGCAACTACTCTCCTTTCATATTTTAAGAGCATCCCATAAACATGGTCAAGCTATAGATATATCTTTCTTATTTTTAATTGTTGGATAATCACAAAGAAGCTTCATTAAGTGCTGAATAATCAATACTCTCGAGAATTAAACGTTGTATGAACATGATTTTAAGTACTGTATAATGATGGGACTTTGCACCACACATTCTAATATAATCGTCTCTAATCTATTTTTTTTTTACTATAATTATTGGTAGGGAATAAATAATACATGAATTCACTAATTAGTGGTCAAGCAAAGTAATATTAATTATTTAATAACTTTTTTTTTAGTGCAGTAGTAGATTTGCTGCAGTTAGAGACAAGTGCAGTTGTAGATTTGCTACAGTTAGAGACACTTTCCTCCCAGGTGATTACATCCCCTCTTTCTTTGACTTTTTCTGTTACGGTTAATACTCCCTCCGTCTCATATTAAGTTTGTGAGAGTATGAAAAGTAAAGTAGGAGAGAGAAAGTTGGTAGGGAATTGTAAGTGTAGCAAGTGGGTCTCATTGTACATATTAAGAAATAAAGCAAATAAGAATCTTATTCTGGGACAAACCAAAAAGGAAAATAAGAACCTTACTATGGGACGGAGAGGGAGTATAAAAATCTATCCCCTTTTCTTTAATTATGGAATATATCCTTTTTAAAAGCCCATTTGGTACCATAAATGAATGCTATACGTCAAATTCGTAATTAACAATGAACACTGAATCCTCTTTGGTGGGAAAAAAGTAAGGTGTATCAACTTCATTAATATGGAAGAGATCTAAAGCAATATTGCTTTAGACAGCTTCCCTAATCTGACTATTCTTTCTTTTTGTCTTTTTCAATTTTATTTTTTAAGGTTATGCTGTTCATGGCATATAAAAACATATATTTTTAGTAAAATATTCTTGTATCGAGATGCAATGCATAGTCAAAACTCAATTAATTTACTATAAAAGGATGAGAGGTAGTACACCATCTGTACATCATTCAAACAGAATAATTGATTTTCAGCATTTTCGAGTAAAAATGCAAAAGAATCTCTCTGATCATCTCTCTCCAACATGGGAAGGAGATGATGAATCCACTACACAAACCTGTGTTTCCAAAAAGCTCAAACTATTCGGGTTTGAGCTTGACCCCTATGATATCCGTTCAACCTGCCTTAAAGGTTCCGCTGAAAGGGACGAAAGCGTAAACTCATCATCGACGACAATTTCATCCGAGAAGGAGAAACTTCATATGGACAAAAGATCATGCGCGGATCCCGATGAGGCAACAAAGAAATTCGAGTGTCAATATTGTTTCAAAGAGTTTGCTAACTCGCAAGCTTTAGGGGGTCACCAGAATGCCCACAAGAAGGAAAGAATGAAGAAGAAGAGATTGGAGTTGCAAGCAAGAAAGGCTAGCCTCAACTATTACCTTCAGCCTTATCAAAATAGCCACGGATTTAGTTTCTGTGGCTCTACCCCTTTATTATATAATCCCTCATTTTACCCTTCTGAATACACACTATATGACGAGTCTCAGATTAGTTTTAGCCCGTTCGATCAAGATAGTACCCATATCAACGATAGACATATGTTTACCCTTACACATGTAAATATGCCAAGAGAAAATAAGCCAGTTACTATTAAGCCTTCCCCTTTGCCCAACTCGCAACAAAGCTTTAAAGCCTTGGATCTTCGGTTAGGATTGAGCTCACACTCTAGCGTCTAAAGTTCTTGGCACATAAATTTTTCGACAGATATTTTAATTCTTCTAATTTCCACAACTCAAGGCGGACTATCTGGAGTAAGCATGCCTGGCTGGTTACTCTGAAAGAACGGCCTTTAAGGCTTTAACCAACAAGACTGTTGATTCTACACATGAGAAAATACTTCTTGCAAGTTATACTGTCAATTAAGGTTACGTTACACAGACATGCCTTATTCCTGAACTAGCATAGGATTAGGGTTGTATGACTATATCATTCAAAGAAAAAGAGCTTTTAAATATGTATTGATGCCTGGAAGCCATTGAAAGATAGATTGGAGCTTGAATTTAGTTCAGATGTTCATTTTTTCCCTCAAAAGTTTTCAGTTGATTATATGTTAGCATAGTTGAGTATATTTTTTGTATAATTCCTTTATAGCATAGAACCAAATACCATGGAAGATTTCTTTCAAGGCCAAGTGCTTTTTGTTTTCATTTAGAAACATAAAACAAGATCCGGAACCTCTCGGTTGGATGTTTCCATCGATTCCTCAATTTTATAAGATGTATGCTCCATGTTTGTTATAGAAGCATTTTGATGACCATGAGACCTTCGTGATTCTTTTATTTTTAGGGAATCCTCGTAAGTTTCAAGTTTAATCTAACAAGGAGGCACTTTTCAGTTCTTCACTTGACAACGAGCGTGTATTCAGGTATTATTTGCTTGTTTATAGTTTTTCTTTCATATACTGAATATATTACGCCTGAAAAAGTGAAGTGTTAGGCTGTTTTTGGGAAAAATGTTTATCGGAAAATGTTTTCCCTATTTTCTGGTGTTTGGTAACAATCGAAAAATGAAGTAAACGGAAAAGATTTTTCGGCCAATGAAAAATAGGCTTGTTTCCTAAGGAAAATGACTTTCGGATTTCTCCTTCTCTAAACATTTTCTGGAAAATGCTTCTTAACACCATCCCCCAAAACACCACCACCACCCACCCACTCACCCCCCACACCCCTGTCAATTTTTTTTCTCATACTAAAATTATTTTTAACAACTTTCCTGCCACCCCTCTAACTAGCCCCACCCCCCACCCCGTCAAAAAATATTTTGCTCATATTAAAACTATTTTTTAATAAATCTCCTAAAACTATTTTTTAATTACTCTTCTGCCGCCTCTAAATCACCCACCAACCACCCAACCCCCCTACCTTCACTCTACCTACCCACCCCGTTTTCACTACTCTACCATATACTAATCCTAAACCCTACCCTCCCCCTCCCCCTCAATCCACTTACCCTACCTGCCCCATTTTGTGTTTTTATCAGAAAATGTTATTTTTAGATTTATCAAACACATGAAAATATTTTCTGAAAAACATTTTTCTTAACTTTACCAAAAAACCATTTTCTGAAAAATATTTTTCCCCAAAGAAACGGAGTATTATTAATAGCATATTATTTTACGTATCAACCGACTATTATTATTATTATTAGGGGGTGACAATGAAGTCTCATTTTTTACTTTGCATGCTGGGACTTGGTAGTACACCTGCCTAGAAGACAACAATCAAGTATAGATAGTCCTTCACCTTCTAGAGAGATGAATGAATCTCCCTTGAAGGAACATTAAAGATACCATCATGACAAGTCTAGCATATTGGTGATAAGCATTGATTTTTTTTCCTTAAGTCTTTTGTTATAGTAAAATATTAGTGTCACTTTCCTTATATTATTACTTATTAGTATATGTTGTTCTCTTCTAGATGATGATCATGAGGATGACAAGAAGGTTAGAAAGTTTGATCAAAGGAAAACGTATGTAAATGTTTTAATGGTCTCGCTAAATGACATCAAGAGCAAGGGCGGATCCAGGATTTTGAAATCGTGTGAACTTGGTATTTAAAAAATATTGTAAACAATAATAACAGTGAAAAATAACTTCATATACTCCCTCTGTCTCACACCAACTGATATCAAAATTTTGGGCACACATATTAAGGAAAAGTAAGAGAGAGAAAAAGTGAAAGAAAATGTTGTGAGTATGAAAAATTAAATAGGAGAGAGAATGAGTGGGAGGAATAGTTAGGAGAGAGAATGTTGTGAGTGTAAAAGTAGAATAGGAGAGAGAATGAGTGGGGAAAATAGTAAAGAATTCCTTCCATTTTGGGCTTCATTTTGGCCCAGTATCAATTGGTGTGGGACGGATCAAAAAAGAAATAAGTATCAATTGGTGTGAGAGGAGGGAGTATATAAAAAAAAGTTACATATAGTCGGTCACGTGGGTATGACAGTATAGAGTGGATTGTGGGGGGAGGGGGATTTTGACGGTTTCGTGTATTGACTTAGGGAAAAAAAAACAATTTATCAAAATTCTGAGATGAATTGAAGCTCACGTCAATTGCTCTTTGGATCCGCCCCTGATTATTATGAGTATAGATTTAAACTAACATAAAAATTATCAAGCAAGTAATTTCACCATAAATAAATACTGTAGATTTTTTTATTAATAGAGTTAACGTGTGGATTTATTTTATCATTACCAAAAATAAATTTATGTGTTTGTAGGTACGTGTGCGCGCGGTGGTGGTTGGGAAGAGAAGGGCATTATGAGTTAGGTTAGATAAGTATGCATATTTAGGTTGCATTCACTAAAATACCGTTCAAATAAGGAATTATTAAACTCCTTTCATTTCAAAATAAAAATAAATATTATATTTTAATTGTCAACGTTTTAAAAAATGTACAAGGGGGTAGCCTGATGGTTAGAGTTCATGGCTTCCAACCTGGAGGTTATGGGTTCGATTCCCCCACCAGTGGTTAGAGGGAATGACATTGCCCTCCCTAGCATAGCTAGGCGCCTCTGTGAAATGCACAAGGGGGGAGCGGTGAAATGTGTTGATCCCCTTCTTTTTAAATTTTTAAAGGAAAAAAAGAAACAAATATATATCCACCAACATTTGTATTCCCTCTGTATGTGTGAGTGTAATTCAAAAATGTTGGGCATAATAACTAAAGAATAATCTATAGTATAAATGGAAGAGGAATCTTGAACAGTGGTATGAACAGTATCACGTGCCGACTTTACCATTTTGCCCTCACTATTTTGTCCCTTTCCCATTTTGCCCTTAAAAAAAAAATATTAAGTATGTCGTACGACATACTTGTCCTTAATTTTCAAAAATAACTTTTTCCTCCTAAAATTTGAATTTTTGTAAAAAGAGATCCACATTAAAAAAAAAAAAATAGTATGTCGTGCGACATACTTGCCCTTTAAATTTTTTATTTATTTTTTTAAATTAAAAAAAAAAAAAAAATCCGTGTCCTCGGACACGGGCATGTACTAGTAGCATAATAAGAGGAGAGAGAATGAGTGAAGGAGGTGTTGTGACTTGTGAGTATGAAAAGTAAAATGAGAGATAGAATCAGTGGAATAAATAGTAAGTGGATTATTGATGTAAATATAACAAGTGGATTTCATTAAATTTAAAATAATAAAAACTGTCATTTTTGAAATTTCACGCTCGTGGGACAGATGAAGAAGTAATATATAAAAATATGACCAAAAAAACAACCAAGGTCAAACTACAACTCGAACCACGACTTATTCACTCCTGACTGCTCTTATCCGTCTCACTCTCACTTTGAATGAAAACATCAATGATTAATATATTCATTATTCATTATATGTCATATCTTATCCGTCTCACTCTCACTTTGAATGAAAACACCAATGATTAATATATTCCGATCACGATTTTTTCTTTTTTTCTAGACATTTCACCTCGAAATAAGAAATTGTATTCTACTGGGTATTCAATGTGCAGTCGAGTGAATAAGTCGTGGTTCGAGTTGTAGTTTGACCGTAGTTGTTTTTTTTTGTCATATGTTATATAATGATATATGATTAATATGAGTAGTAATCGGTAGTGTTCAAAGTGAGAGTGAGACCGCTAGGAATGTTCAGTCGAGTGAAAAAGTCGTGGTTCGAGTTGTAGCTTGATCTGGATTGGGTTCATCCCTGTAGTAATCATATGAATTGAGTTGTCGACATGAAAGCGTAAGAACTCAATGGGCCTGAAATCATAAGAGAATCCCGTTGAGTTCTTACGAATTCGAATATTTTGTTCGTCTAAATGACAGAATCATTTTCGACTCTTAAAAAAATTTTGAAATTTCACGCTCGTAGTAAGTAAGTTTACACTTTCGTGGGATGGCGGGCATATATATAAAATTCAATGCGAAAGCTTGTGGTTATGCCATATGGACATATTTCTTAAAAAAACTTGAAATTTGAAGCACCACCTGAGCCATTTAATGTCATAATAATTAGAACATTGCTAAAGACTTTATTACAAGAATACAAGACTTTTATATTTTTCTCATTCATTTTTTTTTTACTTCTACTTGCACAAAAATTTGTATTTGTAATTAAATATTAGTACAAATAGCAATCTTTATAAAGTAGATCGTAAACCCGAAACTTATGACTACTTACATAGAGAAATTTTTACAAGAGTTCGAAAACTAAAGCATCACATAAAAATTCTCTATATCTTCTCACTTTTTTAATTTATACTAAAAATAATATTAATAATTAAATATAAGTATTGAACTGCATAAATCGGGGTACAAATATTGGTAATAACCAGGTAAGTCCCAACGGATGAGCCCAAAATATAACCCGTACAAGCCTTAAATACGACATAGGGAGTGGGCTTTCCTACCTATTCTCATCATGCATTCTCGTTATTTTCAACTATATCGACCTAGACATGGCAGAGCGAATAACACGACCAAGGCACTTACTAATCTTAATCCTAGTGAAAGAAGGACACACTACTAGCGTCACTCCTGATCAAGAGAATCCTCTTGTGGAAGAGACTCATAGCAACACAAGGACTGCTTTTCCTCTTGCCAATGGGGAACTACCAGCTCCGCCATTAAATGATGGACTGCCCCTACTAGGAATGAATTTGCGTTCTAGTGGACAACCAGTAACCGATGTAATACTATCAAAACCCTCCTCGTCGTCGGCGTCGAGGAAGGCCTGCTCGCAGTCAGACGGGGAGGAATGCCGCCCAAGGGGGCACTGGGGCTTCCCCCTACAGATTGATCGCAAAACACTCTTGCATCAAAATATGAAAACTTTGCAACACATTTATTAAACACAAAATGCCTTGCTGAAACTGGATCCTGAGCACTTGCTAGCTGAATTCATAAAGCATACGAGGAATGAAAATTTCCTTAGAGGGGAAAGTCATCTTGACAGGCGTGATAGTTGGGGAAATAGAGAAAATCTTTCTACTGGCCAAAATGTCCCTAATCATGACACTGCTGGTAGGCAAAAGCAGAAAAACTCCTCCAAGATGTCCCTCCTCGTCATAGGCTCCTAGACATGAAAATGCACGAAACAATGAAGATTTGAGAAATTATCTGAACAATTAGAGGGACCATGAGGTTAATTCTGCTGACTTGAGAGCAAGACTTAGTCATGTAAGACAAAAATCCCCTCCTCGTCATAACCCCTCTCCTCGAGATAGAAGTCCTGTTAGACACAAGAGCCCTCCTCGGCCTAGGGGCTTTCCTTGTCATAGATCTCCCCCCCCCCCCATCCAGAAATGGCACCTAGAAGGGACAGAGCACCATTTGAAAATGGGGACAATCACCAGAAACATGAGGAACACAGTTGAGTGAATGAGCACAAAAAGAAAGGACCCTCGTAGTTCTCATTTTAGCTCGAGAATCGATGTAAGAAATATTCTTCTCTTAAAAAAGAGGTTAGATGAGATGGAAATGGGGACAAAGGAAGTAGATGATGATGATGATACCAGTGTCACTCGTATTTTCTCCCAGCGAATTAATGATCTACCTCCCAATCCTGCTCTCAAAATCTCAAGTTTTGAAAAATATGTGGGAACCATAGATGCACGAGACCATGTGCAAAGTTTTGAATCCACCATTGCCCTCCTCACCACGGCATATGATATTCTCTGCAAGGCTTTCGCAAATAACTTTTTCGAAACAACGTTGTCATGGTTTCGTGAGCAAAAGAAGGGAAACATCGATAGCTAGTAAATCATGAGGAGGAGATTCCTGGACTACTTTGCAACGGCAGGAAAGAGAAAGAAAAGACTGACTGAACGGTATAAACCGGGGTACGAATATGGGCCATAACCGGGTAATGCCCAATGGATTTGGCAAAAAATATAACTCATACAAGTCTCAAATACGACATAGGGAGTGGGCTTTCCTATCTATGCTCATCATGCCTACTCGTTATTTCCTACTATGTCGACTTAGACATAGTAGAGCGAATAACACGACCAAGACACTTACTAATGTCGATGAGGGCATCCATGAAAAGCCGACCAACGCCTCCTCGATCGTCATCTAGGACAAGGAAATGGGCTACCCTATCATTGTTCCCTCTTCCTTGGCCTCCATGCATGTCGACCAACACCACATGTCGAGGAGATGCCTCTTAGGCATACGGACATAACGCAATTCTACTCCTACTCATACAAGTATTGTGGAAAGTTATAATTCTACTAGGATTTTAACCCACCTCTCACACAACTTCATATTCAATGATGGACTCTACCTCCTACACCTATAAATACAAGTCATAATTCACATATTTTTGATAACGCATCTTTTGACTCTCAACTCTCGTCAATTGATTTTCTGTCTCCATCACACGAATACTTACTATCACGCCGGAGGGCATTCGCCGGTGAAGCCCCGACTTAGTTCACGTGTTTGTTCATCTTTTTTAAGCTATTCAAACAAACATGATAAAACTTGTTGCTGTATTTGAGCTAATTCAAACATTTTTGACATCATCAATCAAGTATAAAAACAATGTTCTTTAATTGTATAACTAGTTAGTTAGACACAATAACACCGCAAAATTACTTGTGATAAATTCACAGTATTTTTATAGATGAATATGGGCCATATATCCGAACCACATTAATTATGGATCATAATAATAATGTGTTTTATAGATGAATATGGGCCATATATCCAACCAATGGTTTTAGAGTGTGAATTTACTAGTTGGGCTATATGACATCACTATGTGGGCTTCACACAACAGTCTAAAATACTCTAAATTGAGTACTATTTATTGTAACTCTTTTTTATTATTATTACTAGATTGACTCTCGTGCGATACACGGGGCGTTACTATATATTCAAAAAAAAAAAAAAATAGAACTAAAATAAATCAAAAACTCAATTCGTTTATACATAATGGAATACTTTCTTAAAGACTATATTGTCAGTACAGAAAAGTTAGAAAACAATAAAATAGAATTAAAACCAAAATTATAAGGAATATGCATTTCTCTATATACAATTCTGTAGTATTTTATCATCTAAAAAAATTAAATAAAACACACGAACATGTTTATCAAATACGAAATAAGTTATTGAA
Source organism: Adenophora triphylla var. japonica (assembly GCA_022495995.1). Classification (NCBI taxonomy): domain Eukaryota; kingdom Viridiplantae; phylum Streptophyta; class Magnoliopsida; order Asterales; family Campanulaceae; genus Adenophora; species Adenophora triphylla. The sequence continues at coordinate 87,686 of JAFEMH010002333.1, read as the reverse complement.
ATCAGTTAAATAAAAGGTGAAGATTGGAAATCTAGTTAAAAGAAAGGTGATATTTTATTTCTTTTTGATAAAGAGAATTTTTTAAATAAAAACAAAAGTTTTGGTCATACCAAAAGGATAATACAGTTATCTAATAAAAATTAATATCATTCTTTTTCAAATGAAAACTTTCAATTAACTCATGCTCGTACATCTAAAAAATTATGTCATAATTATTTACATTAACTTATTATGAACATAATTATTATATTTATCTTCAATTTAACTTATTTAATTTTTAGAAGAAAATTAAAAATACTAACAATTTCGGTAAATGAAAAAAAAATTCCTCAAACCCCCCACTTCCTCATCAAACCCAACCCACTTCTTCATCTTCCTCTTTTAAAATACCAGTTTATACTATCTTTATTTCTTATAATATTGACATACAGTTCAATCAAAATTTTAAAAATGATGGTCATTTTTCCCGATATTCGTCTTTATAAATAAACAATATTTTGAGACGAATACAAAAATCGACAAATTTATTAATACTTTAATTACTATGCTTCAAATAGTATTTTTTTAAAAAATTAAATAATTTGTTTGATATATCGAACTAAAATAAACACAATAACCATATTACCCCATCTCACTTATTAAATATATCAAAATCCACATTCATCACAATTAGGGGCGTAACCGAATTGAATCGGATCAAATTTATTAATAATTTATTTACTATAATATTGTTATGATTGATAATGTCACGGATGAATCATTCATGCTTGGCGAAGCTTCATCCTCATTATATAACCAGAGGCAACTTATCTTACTTTGATTTTTTTTTTCCATGTGGGATAAAAGCCAAGGCCAAGGCAAGGCCAAGGCCGGCCGAGCCGAGGCAAGGCCAAGGCCTAGGCAGATTTCCCACATTGAAAGAAAATGAATCAAAAATGGCCTTGACCTTGGTTTATAATGAGGCTTCAAGTTCAACTTAGGTGTAATTATATTTATATACATATATATTTATTAATATTAAATATACATATATATTTATTAATATTAAATAAACAAATATAATTTTAAATATAAAATATATATTCAACACCATTCCAACTCATCATCCTATACCCTACCACTTTTATTTTATTTGATATTCTTTATTTTTATAATTAGTAAAAATATTTTTATTTTTATTATTATTATTATTATTATCATTTATAATTAAAAATAAATACTTCACACTTATTTAATTTTTTACTAAAAAGACCATGAAAAATAAAAAAACTAAAATTAACTAAACAAAAAAAAAACTAATGCATTCACGCGCCTCTTTAGGCCCGTGTAATTTATGGCTCTCATAATTTTAACCAATAAAAAAATAAGAAACAAAATAAATCATTTACTATCCACTTTATTTGGGTAATTGTTGATAAAAGTAATTTATTTTATTTCATAAAAAATGAGATTATAACTCATTTAGTTACTTGATATTTTGTTCTAATCTGTTTTAGTGTGTGTGCAAATGTGTATGTTTAACATGATGTACATAGCTTCTTAAATAAGCTACTCATTTTCAGTAATCTTTTTGCCCTCCATAGATTTTCAACCCTAACCAAATAACTACAAATGTGCCCTTGTATATTTTAAAATTTATATATATATATATATATATATATATATATATATATATATAGAGAGAGAGAGAGAGAGAGCAATTTATAACTAATTATTTTATGCTCATTTCTAAAAATATATTATATTCACTTCTAATATGAGTTATAATTAATGAAAAAATTAAACCAAGAAACTAATCTAATTTTGGACTAAAATTTTAATATACTAATTTTCTCGTTTCTCAAATAAATGTCAAAAAAATAATTCAGCAAATACCTACTTTCCCAAGGAAATAATATTAAATATACCAAAATTGTTTATACCTATATCAATATATTGTTCAAACGAAAGTAAAAGACGATGTTCATTTTTTTCATTAATCATCTTCACATAAACACGAATGTAAGATCAATCATAACAATATTACGGAAATCAACTATTACCAAAAACAAAATGAAAATAACACAGGGTAGCTTACATATTTGGGTCATCTTTCCCTCATATTATTACCCTAATCACATAAAAGAAGACTCTATTTAAAGAGAAAAAAATTATGAATTTTGGTGTAAAAAATAATTAAAAATATTAAATTAAAAAAAGAGAAATTTTTTTACTATCATTTATAATTAAAAAATTAAAAAATATACTTCACACTTAATTAATTTTCAGTAAAAAGAAATTGAAAAATTAGTAAAGGATAATTAACAAATTTAAATTTATAAAAGAGGATTTTTTTTTTTGTCGAAATCTAATGAAATAAGTCTCTATTTAAAGAGGAAAAAAATTATGACTTTTGGTGTAATAAAAAAAACAAAATTAATTTATATTAAATTAATTTTTTTATCTTGACACATGGCAACACATGGCCGGCCAAGGCAAAGACGACTATTGATAATGCCACGGACGAATCATGCATGCTTGGCTTAGCTTCATCCTAATTATATAATCAAGACAACTCATCTTACTTTGATTTTTTTTTTTCATGTGGGATAAAGGCCAATTCCAAGGCTAAGGCCAATGACGGCCAAGGCAAGGCCAAGGGCCGAGCCGAGGCAAGGCTAGCCGAGCCGAGGCAAGGCCAAGGCCAAGGCAAATTTCCCACATCGAAAGAAAATGAATCAAAAATGGCCTTGGCCTTGATATATAATGAGGTTTCAAGTTCAACTTAGGTGTAATTATATTTATATACATATATAATTATTAATATTAAGTATACATATATAATTTTAAATATAAAATATACATATATAGTTATTAATATAAAATATATATTCAACACCATTTCAACTCATCATTCTATACCCCATCACTTTTATTTTCTTTTATATTATTTATTTTTATGATTAGTAAAAATATTATTATTATTATTATTATTATTATTATTATTATTATTATTATTATTATCATTTATAATTAAAAATAAATACTTCACACTTATTTAATTTTTTACTAAAAAGACCATGAAAAATAAAAACTAAAATTACCAAAAAAAAAAAAAAACCTAATGCATTCACGCCCCTCTTTATGCCCGTGTAATTTACGGCTATCATAATTTTAACCAATAAAAAAATAAGAAACAAAATAAATCATTTACTATCCACTTTATTTGGGTAATTGTTAATAAAGTAATTTATTTTATTTCATAAAAAATGAGATTATAACTCATTTTGTTACTTGATATTTTGTTATAATGTGTTTTAGTGTGTGTGCACATGTGTATGTTTAACATGATGTACAAAGCTTCTTAAATAAGCTACTCATTTTCAGTAATTTTTTTGCCCTTCATAGATTTTCAACCCTAACCAAGTAACTACAAATGTGCCCTTGTATATTTTAAAACTTTTATAGAGAGAGAGAGAGAGAGAGAGAGAGAGAGAGAGAGAGAGAGAGAGAGAGAGAGAGAGAGAGAGAGAGAGAGAGCAATTTATAACTAATTATTTTATGCTCATTTCTAAAAATATATTATATTCACTTCTAATATGAGTTATAAATTAATGAAAAAATTAAATCAAGAAACTAATCTAATTTTGGACTAAAAATTTAATATACTAATTTTCTCATTTCTCAAATAAATGTCAAAAAAATAATTCAGCAAATACCTACTTTCCAAAGGAAATAATATTAAATATACCAAAATTGTTTATACCTATATCAATATATGGTTCAAACGAAAGTAAAAGACGATGTTCATTTTTTTCATTAATCATCTTCACATAAACACGAATGTAAGATCAATCATAACAATATTACGAAAATCAACTATTACCAAAAAAAAAAAAATGAAAATAACACAGGGTAGCTTACATATTTGGGTCATCTTTCCCTCATATTATTACCCTAATCACATAAAAGAAGACTCTATTTAAAGAGAAAAAAAAATTATGAATTTTGGTGTAAAAAAAAGTTTAAAATATTAAATTAAAAAAAGAGAATTTTTTTACTATCATTTATAATTAAAAAATTAAAAAAATTACTTCACACTTAATTAATTTTCACTAAAAAGAAATTGAAAAATTAGTAAAGGATAATTAACAAATTTAAATTTATAAAATAGATTTTTTTTTTGTCAAAATCTAATGAAATAAGTCTCTATTTAAAGAGGAAAAAAATTATGACTTTTGGTGTAATAAAAAAGAACAAAATTAATTTATATTAAATTAATTTTTTTTTTATCTTGACACATGGCAAAACACGGCCGGCCAAGGCAAAGTCGACCATTGATAATGCCACGGACGAATCATGCATGCTTAGCTTAGCTTCATCCTAATTATATAACCAATGCAACTCATCTTACTTTGATTTTTTTTCCATGTGGTATAAAGGCCAAGTCCAAGGCCAAGGCCAAGGCCGGCCAAGGCAAGGCCAAGGGCCGAGCCAAGGCCAAGGCAAGCCGAGCCGAGGCAAGGCCAAGGCCAAGACAGATTTCCCACATCGAAAGAAAATGAATCAAAAATGGCCTTGGCCTTGGTATATAATGAGGCTTCAAGTTCAACTTAGGTGTAATTATATTTATATACATATATAATTATTAATATTAAATATACATATATAATTTTAAATATAAAATATACATATATAGTTATTAATATAAAATATATATTCAACACCATTTCAACTCATCATTCTATACCCCACCACTTTTATTTTATTTTATTTTATTTATTTTTATGATTAGTAAAAATATTATTATTATTATTATTATTATTATTATTATTATTATTATTATTATTATTATTATTATTATTATTATTATTATTATTATTATTATTATTATTATTATTATCATTTATAATTAAAAATAAATACTTCACACTTATTTAATTTTTTGCTAAAAAGACCATGAAAAATAAAAAACTAAAATTACCAAAAAAAAAAAAAAACTAATGCATTCACGCCCCTCTTTATGCCCGTGTAATTTACGGCTCTCATAATTTTAACCAATACTGCCGAGGATGATTATAATTTTCAAGCATGTTGCAACTATTGTAATGCGACTTACGCATTCAAAAGAGGCGGAGGGCATGGGACGCTCAACGGGCATTTGGTGGCAAAACATCCCGAGAAACTTGGCATTTTCGCTTCGCAAACTCAATTACAATTTCAACGTAGTTCGGGTTCGAGTGCACAAGGTTCGTCTTCCCCTTCTTCCGTCCTTTTTAAATTTGACAAGTGGGTTTATAGGGATGAACTAGCCAAATTTATTTGCGTTAAAGGCCTTCCTTTTAATTTTGCGGATTGTGATTTTTATGAAAATTTTGCTCGCCTTTCTTTGAACCCCGCCGCCACGAGAGTACCACGTACGAATCTCGTACGTGATATTACTAGAGTGGTTGAAAGATATAAAAATGATTTAATTGGTGTTTTATCAAAATTAGAAAATAAAGTTTCAATTTGTGCCGATGGTTGGAGTGATCATTGGCAAAGAAATACTTATTTGGGCGTTACTTGCCATTGGATAGATAATTCATGGAAAATCCAAAAAAGATTAATTGCTTACAAAGATTTTGAGCCACCGCATTCCGCGGAAAATATTTGTGCGAAATTGCTTGAGATTTTTCTTGAATATGGTATTTTAAATAAAATATTTACTATTTCATTTGACAACGAAGTGCTAATACGGCTAGTTTGCCCGATTTAATTACCGTTTGTCAACCCTCACTTGGGGGTAAGTTTTTTCATATTAGATGTTTATGTCATATAATTAATTTATGTGTTAGAGATGGTTTAGATGCATTAGAAACTCATGTTAAGCCAATTAGACGAGCTCTTCAATTTATTTCAAAAAAAAAAAAAAATTTAATACAAAAAAATGGATAAGGTTTTTAAGAAGTAAAAGTGTGCCGGACAAATATTTTACTTACGATGTTTCAACTAGGTGGAATTCCACCTATAAAATGTTAAGCGATGGTTTTGCTTATAAAGATCTCCTAACGCAATTTTTTTTTATGTCAATTGGCTATTATGAACCTCTATTTACTCATCATTGGAATGCATGCATTAATTTATGTGAATTGTTAAAGATTTTTAATACCGCTACTTTGGCTTTTTCGGGAGTTTATTATCCAACTTCCGTTTTGGTGCTAGAGCATTGTATTGCAATTGTTACTATTTTTGACAATTTAAAAGATTGCCCTATTTTAAACCAATGCATTTTTAACATGAGACAAAAGTGGCTTAAATATTTTGACACTATTCCGTCTCTTTTCTTGGTTGCAAAGTTATTAGATCCCCGAGTTAAATTAGATGATTTAGAGGCCATTATAACTTATTATTATATGAAATTATATCCCGATGGTGACGGTAGTTATGAACTTCCGTCAATTATTGTTAATGACACAAAAAATGATTTGATTAACCTTTTTAATGAGTATAATGCCTTATATGGAAACACTTCTCAAAGCCAACAACATGAAGATGATTCCTCTACTTCTCAACCAAGTTTTACTAGTGGGGATTCATATAGTTTTTTTGCAAATTTGTATAGTAAAAAATATGGTCCTTCTCGAGGTTCATCTTCATCATCATCAAACCTTCCCGTGGAGTTAGAAACGTATTTCACTACAAACTTTGAATTAAATCAAGATCCAAATTCAAATGGATTTGATGTTTTACAATGGTGGTCAAGAAGGAAAGTCATTTATCCTATACTTTCCATAGTTGCTAAAGAAGTATTAGCCTCTCCCACTTCAACGGTGGCGGTTGAATCGGCATTTAGCGTTGGTGGAAATGTTTTGGATGAAAGACGTTCTCAACTAACAAGTGAAAACTTGGAACATCAACTTTTACTTGGCGATTGGGTTAGAGCGGAAAAAAGGCAACAAGACATGCCTTATGATGAGGATCTATTGGATCCAAGATATCAATACGATGTCGAGGACTCCACGAAAAGTAGTGATGAATGAATGATGTTTTAGATTAATTTTTATTTTAATTAGATTAGTTTAGACTTTAGATTAGGTTTATTTTTAATTAATTGTAATAGTTAGGTTGAGGTAAAGGCTCCTAAATGTCCCCCCTTATTTATAAAAGGGTAAGGTTGGTTGTCCCCCTCTTTGTAATTTTATTTTGATTAATAAAATTTAAGGGTACCGTCCCTTTTTTCTTTTATATACTTTTGTTTCTTTAAAAAAAAGTTAAGTTTTCTTTCTTTCAAAATTCATAACTTTTTTTATAAATCTTTTTTCAAAAAATGTATGTATTAAACTTAAGTCTAAAATAGTCTTATTTATCCAAAAACAAATTGAAAAAAAATTAAAAGTTAGCTTTTTTCAAAAAATCGTTAACTTTTATTTCTTAAAAAATTCATAACTTTTTTTATAAACCTTTTTGCAAAAAATGTATGTAGTAAACTTAAGTTCAAAATAGTCTTATCTATCTAAAAATAAATTGAAAAAAAATAAAATTAATATACTACATACAATGTTAACGAAAACTGTAAAAAAATTAACTGAAAAATGATATGCTCGGCCGAGCACTACTATATGACTCGGCCGAGCAACCCTCAACCCTTAAACCCTAAAAGGGTTGCTCGGCCGAGCAACACCAAAGACTCGGCCGAGCAACCCTCAAAACCCTAAACCCTAAAAGGGTTGCTCGGTCGAGCAACACCAAGGACACGGCCGAGCAGATCCAAACCGGAGGTAAACCGGATAACCGTTAAAATCGTGAACCGCCTAAACCGTAACCGGTTTAGCCGGTTAGGCGGTTCGGTTTCGATTGGACATTTCAAGGTTGAAAACTGCCGATTTTTAACCGGCTAACCGGCGGTTTAATGAACCGGCCACTTGGTAGTAGACCCAGAGAAAGAGCAAGATTTTAGCAGTTTTGAGGTAAGGAGACTATGCAGTATTGATTCTGTGTCAGTTTAGTCATTTTATTTATACCACTATTATCGTCGTACTTCTCTTTATTGACACGTATATTTATTGTTCGGTCTGATTTGATACTTGCTTTGGCTTTGAATTTGCTCGTTAAGTATTATAATGGTATTAAAAGCATGCTTATGTGATTTGGTTCTCAAATAATGAGATTTGTTATATGAAATGGTTCAATGGAGCTAATTATGTGACGGTTGCGGTGGGCTCGATTATTGTGTTCGAGTTGGGTCGGCTCCGTTGAGGGCGGCCAACTATTTGTTTCGGTTATTGTTCTCCCACGGGACCCGAACGTAATTAGGACATTGAACTATGAATATATTCGATTGATAATCGGTATATATAAATCGGAGTCTTATTGACAAGTCCATATTTATTATCTCATGGACATGTGTTATTTGATATTTGTGTTTCATTTGACTTCTGTGATACTGCATATCCCCTCTCTTACTGAGCTTTCCCCTGCTCACCCCCCTCCAGTTTGTATTTTGCAATTGATTACAGATTTGGGCTCGGAGCAGTTTATGAGCACTTTGGAGTTAGTAGAAATACTTTGTATCATATTTTTGGAGATTTTAAACTTGTAATATTTGAATATTTATGAAAATATAGGCATGTGAAATTTTCGTGGCGCGACAGTTGGTATCAGAGCGGGACCCGGTCGGAAGGCTTTTGAGCTTGCCCGGGTATAGGATCTTGGGGGATTAGTATGATATGAATTTGAGGTTTAGTCTAAATAAAATTCGCGGACAAATTCTTTTTAAGGAGGGGAGAATGTGACACCCCAATTATTTGTTTCATTTTGAGTATATATTTTTGTGTTTTAAAACAACGTTATTAATTTAAATATAATAATAATAATAAGTAGTGTTCAGTTTAGAAATAATAATAGTAAAAGTAAAGTAAATATTTTTGGGTAAGTAGCATTTTATTATGAGACGGAGGAATTAATAATAATAATAATAATAATAATAATAATAATAATAATAATAATAATAATAATAATAATAATAATAAAAGAAATATGGGGCGGATTGTTTGAAAAAATTGATTGTGGTTTTGGATTGTGGGACCCATTGGTTTAATTCAGATTTTTGCATGAAAAATTCTTGACAACAAATTGGTTCCTCACGTGGCTAGGCTGAGGTGTAGTTTAGGAAAATTGCTTATGACTCATCTCAATTTTTTTGTTGACCTTTATAAGTCTCAGTATACTACAATATTTTTTATGGGTGAGCCTTGGTAGCAGACCGAGAGAAAGAGCACAATTCTAGTAATATTTAGTTGTATTTTGTTTAAGCTTGATCCATGTAGACAAATTAATTTGGTGATTCGATTTTAGCAGTTTTAAGGTAAGGAGACTACGCAGTATTGATTTTGTTTCAGTTTAGTCATTTAATTTATACCCCCTATTATCATCGTAGTCCTCTTTATTGACACGTATATTTATTGTTCGGTCTGATTTGATACTTGCTTTGGCTTTGAATTTGCTCGATAAATATTATAATGGTATTAAAAGCATGCTTATGTGATTTGGTTCTCAAATAATGAGATTTGTTATATGAAATGGTTCAATGGGGCTAATTATGTGACGGTTGCAGTGGGCTCGATTATTGTGTTCGAGTTGGGTCGGCTCCGTTGAGGGCGACCAACTATTTGTTTCGGTTATTGTTCTCCCACTGGACCCGAACGTAATTAGGACATTGAACTATGAATATAATCGATTGATAATCGATATATATAAATCGGAGTCTTATTGACAAGTCCATATTTATTATCTCATGGACAGTGTTATTTGATGTTTGTGTTTCATTTGACTTATGTGATACTGCGTATTCCCTTTCTTACTGAGCTTTCCCCAGCTCACCCCCTCCAGTTTGTATTTTGCAATTGATTGCAGATTTGGGCTCGGAGCAGTTTAGGAGCACTTTGGAGTTAGTAGAAATACTTTGTATCATATTTTTGGAGATTTTAAACTTGTAATATTTGAACATTAATGGAAATATAAGCATGTGAAATTTTCGGGGCGCGACATATTATCTTAGAAATTGAGAAAAAAAATGACTCTTATACATTTTTGTATAAAAGATGAACTACTCTTATACGCATGTTATAAGAGGCGATAGATATATTTGAAATATTGAAAATTTGCTGATTTTATATGAAATATTGATTTGACTAAAAGACTACAGGATCATAAGCCCATACTATAATCAAAGCGTACCCCATTCTCTAATAGTTATTATAATAAAATAAAATATTAAATAATAATTTGGTCCCTGAAGTTGTCACTTTTTATTAATTTGGTCCTTTATAGTTTTTTATTTGTTTGGTTCCTTATGCTTGCTTTTTTGCCAATTTACCTTTTTTGTTTGTGAAATATTCAAAGTACAAACAATACCCTTATACTAGATAATAATTTGGTTCCTAAACTTAAGACTCTTACCAATTTTTCCATTATGATAGTTTTTATCAATTTGTCCATGTTATGTTTTTGCACAAGATTTTGGGGGAAACTAGTTTCTCCTTAAGTTATAGAAAGTCCTGTTTTATAAACTGTTCCTAAATATTCGCTAACTACTTGCAAGTAGAAAAAAAGTGGACTTTTTATAATTTATGAAGAAACTAGCTTCTCCCAAAACTTGCTCATGTTTTTGCTAGTTTTTAACCCTCAGTCAAATATAACCCTTATTATGTAATCGATGATGAGTTTTCAACTTTTTGTATCCAAACTAAAAAAAATTAAATTTTGTTATTCCCTTTTTGTCAATTGATCAATCCCAATTTTTTTTTAAGTAATGTGTTGGCAAAGTTAATTTGACATTATAAATTTTTGTATGACCTCTCTTTCAATGGACAAAATTGGGAAGTGCAAAGATTGAGATATCTTAAGAATTTCAAATTAGTAGAATTAATAATGATATTCGACTGATTCACGATTTTTTCAAATCAAAATGTATAATTTTTTATTGTTTGGATCCGAAAAATTGAAAACTCATAATCAATTTCATAGTAAGGGTAATTTTGACTAAAGGTTAAAAATTAGTAAAAATATAAAGATGGGACAAAGTGATAAATATCGATCTTAAGAGACTAAATTGATAAAAAGTTTTAGGATTAGGGACAATAATATTATTTAGTATAAGGGTGTTTTCGGTACTTTTGAATATTACACGAACAAAAGTGGCAAACTAGCAAAAAAAAAAAAACATAAGGAACAAAATTAATAAATAATATTTATGTGGGACCAAACTAATAAAAAATGCCCATTTGAGGGATCAAATTATTATTTAATCCTATAATAAAATAATATTGAATTTTATTTTGAGTAACTTTGGAAATTATTATGCTGCTATTAATGGCATTCATCAATAAAATAATATTAAAATTTAATTTATTGTTTTATTATATGTTATTATTAATAACTGTTGAGTTCAAGGTTAAATAGGTAAAAATAGTTGTATGATTTCGCATTCAACAATACGCCACAATAAATTTTTTCACATGTAACACTTTTCTATGTATTACATTGTATACCACAAGTGATTCAACAATTACAAGTAATCGATCCCAAATAGTACAAATGATCTCAGACCTAATAAACACCATCGTGATATCATCGTCAACACATAACCGTTGAATCACATTTGATACACAATGTGATGAACAAAAATAGCACAAATGATCTCAGACTTAATAAACACCAAAGGTTCAACAAACATTCAGTTTGTTAAAAGTCGATTTCACAGTAAAAAGGACAATGTTTTGGGTCTTGAACAAGCCAAAAACTTGTAAAAAATGCGTTGTTTGTGAGCTTAAAAAAACGTGTTTGTATTTTTAGAACACGTCTCTCTCACTACTCTCTCTCTAAACGTAAACAACCATTTTCTCTCCCTAAATCGTCTTCTTCACCGATCCTCCCTCTCAAAAAATCATTCGCTGGCGACCCTCTCCCCTTCAATCTCCCTCACCTTCCTCTATTTCCCTACCTCCAATTACAATCACCCATCACTATTCCCTGTTCCAATTAATCCCTGCAAAACCACCGCGGCACACTTCGTTATCTCCGATCATTGTCCCGCCGGGGTCCCCGGCCACGTCTCCGTCCGATATTGAAATGGATATTCCAGAGGAGAATTCGAATTGGCTGTTCAATTACAACTTATTAGACGAGATTTCGGTCATCGGTGACGAAGATCCATTATGCTCCATCTCCTTCCCCCAACATCCAACGCCACACCATCGTTTTCGATGTCAATTTGCTCCATTTCTTCACAATTCTCTCTCTCTACCCCGAATCAGTGTATATTAATTTGAGTACCAGTTTGCGAATTTGCTGTTGTTGGTGGATTTGATGTGCCGGTGCTAGGGATTTGATGTGCCAGTGTTAGTGTAAACTAATGCCAATGTAAGTATTTTTGAGTGCCAGTTCATGTGTTTTGAGTGCCAGTGCATGTGTTTTTGAGTGCCAGCAAAAAAGAGTACCAGTGCAAGTGTTTTGGAGTGCCATTGCATGTGTTTTTGGAGTGACAGTGCATGTGTTTATGAGTGCCAGCAAAAAAGAGTATCAGTGTTTGGTGTAAAAAAGTGCCAGCACATGTACACGGGCACTTATTGATACTACAAGGGACACTTTTTTAAGTGCCAGTATCAATGTTAAAAAGTGCCAGAGTGTGAAGAGTGCCAGTTCATGTATATAAAAGTGCTCGTGTAAAAAGTGCAAGTGCCAGTTTAACAAAGTGCCAGTGTTAGTGTACTCGATCGCACTTTGTTAAACTGACACTGTCACTTTTTACACTGACACTTTGTTACACATGCACTGGTACTTTGTTTACACTGGCATTTTGTTAAATTGGTACTGACACTTTTTTACACCGGCACTTTGTTACACATGCACTGGCACTTTGTCACACTGGCACTTTGTTAAACTGGCACCGACACAAACGGGGAAATACAAAACACGTTTTTCCTAAGTGACAAAAAAAATGCGTTTTTTATAAGACCAACTTCCTGAACAATGAAGGAGGAAAATAAATAAAACTCAATATAAATAACGCTATAACCATCAACTTCATTAATCATGATCAGATATTGACATAAAATGACACAAAAAAAAAATACTCCTTCAGTCCCGGGAAATGGTTCACCATTTTTGGTCCGGCACGCAAATTAAGGAAATAGGTGGGAAGAAAAAATGTTGTGAGTGTAATTTGAAAATAGGAAATGTGAGTGAGTATAATAGAATATTAATAAAACTTTTTCATTTTAGGAAAGGTGAAGAAACTTCAAACGGGACGCCATTTTGGGTAAAAGGTGAAGCATTTTCTGGGACGGAGGGAGTATTCCCTTAATTAAAATTGTATAAAGAATCATTAAAGAAGATTTTGGAATTAATATCACTTAAGTAGATCCACACGTGAGCACAACTGAATCATCTCTTATTATGTTTATTCAAATTCAAATATAAAAAGTCTACATGAAAGGATATGAACTTTAAACACAACATCAATACCTTTATTACATAACAAATGCTTAAATAGTAAATAAATCACCCGAGAGTTTTATTTAATCACTCCACATTTAAGAAATAAATTTCTGCAACTTTTCAAACCGGAATTATATTAGATAAAGTCTTATACTAGCTATCTTAGGGACAAGGTGGATGCACTATCCTCAATTGTCCTTGAAAACTTTAGAAGGCCTAGCTATAAAACCCCCACCAACTTTCTTCTCAACTGTAGAAGCCATGTAAGTACCAAGTAATCGATCCCAAATCGCAAGATATGGAGAAGAAAAATTAAACTTGGTGCCATAAAGTTGGTGGTGACAATCATGAAAAACTGTGCTATTTTCAAAGAAGATATTGAAAAGGTTCCCAGGCAACAATAATCCACAATGATCATTAATAGACTTCATATTTGTGTTAGGACCTAACTATGTAAGCCACATAGTTACCATAGGTTTTGACAAAGAAATATATCATATGTTATCTGACAGCCAAGATAACATATGACCTTGGACAGCTAAGCCATCAACTTCAATCTGCAATTCTATATATATCAACTGGACAGCTATGATTCAATTATCCCACAAAGATATCACTCAAAACCACTCATATACATTAATGTATCTAATTACATGTGTAGTATGATACTTTACACATTGCCTAAACCTTCTAGATCAAGAACTTAGCTCTGACAGCTAAGGTTCTCTCACAGCAAAGACTTCATCCCTCAACAGCTATGATCTTCAACATCAGCAGCAATGAAGAAAACCTGTGATGACCAAGATGTGCCTTGCCCAATCTCTCCATACAGATGTTGCCAGCTCATCTCCATAATAATCACATGCCTGGTTGCAGATTCCAGCTAATTTATTCTCCAGTCAACAAAGGCCCTAAATGCAACTCCAACATGCATTCACTCCCTTGTCTCCTTGTCTCCTCCAACGGCTATTTCCTAGCTTATAAAAGGAACTCTCCAAGACTGAAGACTCAACCCCTTTTTACACACATCCAACTTCTACAAACCTTGCATCCAAACCTTCTCAACCTGCAACCAATAATCAAAACAATATTAAGACACTTGTAACTGATCTCAGGTGTATAAACTGATTTGTAAGAACCCCTTAAGACTGACTTTAAGTGGGTAGTGAGAATAGCTCAGATTAGAGCTTGATCCCTAATAGACTGTACTTATTAGGAAGAGGAAGTTCAAGGAACTTGCCTATTCAATCCTTTGTAAATCTTAACGGGAACTAGATTTAAGTGGATTGATCTCACTTGTCAAGGTTGACAGTGAGGGTGGACGTAGGAGGAGTGAACTCTGAACCACCTTAAAATTCCTTGTGTTCAATTGGTATTATCACACAACACACACACACATATACACACACATACACTATTCACTTGTCTTTACATTATTTCAAACACTTTTATTCCGCCGCACATTTAACTCCAATCTTTAAAACCAAGTTAACCTCTCTCGATGCCTAAGATTTCACCTCAGCCGTCAAACCTTAACTGCCTAACCTTTAATTTGATTTAAAGTAAACAGGACCTTTCAATTGGTATCGAGCAGATCTTCACACATAAAAGTCTAACAACTTGTGAAGGATCAACTACCAACCCACCATGCCTCAACCAAGAAGAAATAATGAGAAAGACATTCCCCACATTGATGACTGTGGATCATTTGAAATATATGCATCAAAAATCAAAACTTACCTTGATGCCAACAGTATCTGGACTCGGTTTGCCCTTGAAAATGAAGTCACATATCCCGTATCCGTTGATACAAATGGTGGACCTAGCAAAGTTAAATCTCCCAGATTACGGGTGATTCAAAGGCAACTTGTTAGTGCTAACCTTAAAGTCAAGAACATACTCCAAAAGAGTGTCAATGACTCTCTTGCTCAAGAAATTGCCAAGGAGCCAACTGCAAAGGCCGCTTGGGAACTCATTCATACCAAGTTCCAAAAACACACTAGTGTTAGAACACAAAACCTATACAATCTTCTTAGACAACTTGACAACTTCAAATTCTACCCTGGTGAGAAAGTAAGTGCCTGCAAAACCAAGGTTTGAAGACTTGGTAAGATCCATTGCTGATCATGGTAAAACTTTTGAGAACCAAGACTTGTGTCTCAAAATATACTCCAACCTTCCTCAAGAATATGAGAAGGTAGCTTTGCCAATAAGAGAAGGCTCGAATGGAGCACCATGACTGTTGAACAATACTTTGGTAAACTTGAAGCATATGAACTAGAAGGAATGATAAAACTTCAACCTGTTCCCTCCATCTCACAAACTCTTGCCTTAGCTGCCCAAGAAACCACCCAAAAACCAATTACCCAACAAGATATTGATTCTATGGTTCTTCTCTCCCTCCAAAAAGTAAACCTTCCCTCAAATAACCTCTCCCAAGGAGATCTACCAAGCCTCATATCCATGGCCGTCGAAACACCTTGAAAGCACATAAGAAGTCCTTTGAGAGAAGCTATAGCCCATCCACATCCGATCAAGAGAACCCTAAAAAGAAAGTTGAATGCTTCAACTGTAAGAAGCTTGGACATTACTCCTCCGATTGTCTGAACCAAGGAAACCCAGGGGAAAGTCGGACGGCTAAGAAATTCTCATACTCTAAAGAGATAATTCATAGTTCAAGATGCAACTGCTACAATTGCACAAAGAAGAAGAATGAGAAGAATAAAGAGCAAGTATTGATTGCTTTGACTCATCCAAGTTCAGTGATGAGGAATGTGAGTACAATGACTCTGAAAGTGAAGGAGAAGAAGCAATGATATGCTTGATGGCTGGAGATGATGAAAACTCAGACAATGAAGAAGATCTTGAAGCCTTAGCTGTTGCTGAGGAACTAAAACAGGTACCTCAATTTAATACCTTAAATAATGAAGAATTTAAACAATTAGTCAAGATTACTTTATTAATTCAAATAAAAAGACACCAAACTGGCTTTGCTTCATTACTCACTGACAATCTATCCCAAAGTAAAACCATTGAGAACCTTGAAAAAGCCAATCAAGGTCTGAAAGTCCAAAATCTTATGCTTGAAAAAGCCAATGAAGATCTGACAGTTATGAATTCCAAACTTCTGGAAACCAATATCAATCTTGAAAAGGAAAATGAATCCTTCAGAAAGAAGTTTAAAACCTGGAATAGCTCTGGAGAAGCCTTGACCCATTTTAGCTACAACCAAAGACTCCCAAGTGACAAATCAGGAATTGGAGCTAACAACCCTACTATATACACTTATACCCCTCTTACTGATGAAAGGGCAATTGACAAAATGGTTCTTGAAAGCATGAACTATGTCAAAGTCCAAGAAAATGTTTATCCTATCCAAACCAAGGAAGATCTTAAGGAAAAAGGAAAAATGGATGAAGCTAGCTCCACCACACCGATGTATCAACTCCAGATAGCCCCACTCACACCGACAAAAATCATATAGCCATTCTAAAACAAATAAAAGGAAAAGGAGAACAAGCAAGCAAAGGTAAATACATATGGCAAAAGAAAGGAATCAAGGAGCAAATTAAGGAGAACCAACCAAGACATGACGGACGGCAGAGGTCTCCTAGACAACCAAGACATGGTGAACGGCGAGAGGTTCCCTAGACGGTCAAGATATGGTGAGCAGTGAGGTCTCCAAGACAAAGAAAGATTCTATGATCATCACTCATATGCCAAACCTCAAAGACCTAACTGGCCATTCTCTAATGGAAGAAACCATGCCCAACACAATACCTCTCCTAGATCATCTCATAATTCCCCAAGCCATTCTCGCTTCATAACCAAAATCTATTCTCTTCTCCCAACCAATTCCTTAATCAAACCCAACCTATTGCTCCTACTCCCTATATGCTGCAAATCATGGGATATTATAATGCCCTAAACCAAGACTTTGGAAAGAGAGCAATGAACAAAGCTAGGGGACCAAAGAAATTCTAATCCTTTGGACCCAAAAGAATAAAGGGTACCATAAATGTATTTTGTTGTTTTGTAGGAACCTAGGAAAGGAATATGGTACTTGGACGGAGTGGATGCAGGCACATGACTTACAACAAGGAGTGGCTACAACAATATGTCCCCAAAAATGGTCCAAATGTAACTTTTGGTGACAATTCTCAAGCCAAAGTCAAAGGATCAGGAAACCTTGTTACTAAAGATATTATTTTCACTAATGTATCTTATGTAGAAGGTCTCAAGCACAATTTGATTAGCCTTAGTCAGATTTGTGATAAGGGATATCATGTTGAATGTTCCAAGAACCACTGCATTGTCAAGGATGTCAACAACAAATCAATCCTGTTGGAATAAGAAAAGGCAATCTCTACTGTCTAAACCTTGAAATTGTGGATTCCTCAGATGCCCATTGCCTTCTCTCCTTCAGTCAATCTGACATGTCTTGGTTATGGCACAAAAGATTAGCTCATCTAAACCTAAAAAGCAAACCTCAGTAGCCACCTCAACAGCTGAGGCTGAATATATTGCTGCTGGTTTGTGCTGTTCACAAATACTTTACCTCAAAAGTCAATTACAAGATTTTGGAATTGAACTGTCCAACATTCCAATCTTTTGTGACAACTCAAGTACCATTGCCATGACAGAAAACCCTGTCCAACACTCAAAGACAAAGCATATTGAGGTCAGACATCACTTCATCAGAGACCATGTTGAAAAAGGGAACATTAGTCTTGCTAAAGTATGTACTGAAAATAATGTCTCTGACATCCTAACAAAGGCTATGGATGAGAAAAGATTTGAGATGTTAAGAGCAATGCTAGGCATGATTAATCTACCAAAATAAAACAAAGGGAAAAACTCTTATTCATTGGAACAAAACATTTCCTATGGCTGCTGTCAACAACATTGCCTGACAGCTAACCTATTTCTCAATACAAAAGCTTCTTACCTATCAAAACCAAACTTCATTCCTACATTACAGAAATTCAAACACCTTAAAAACAACCATAAATCCATAGTACCAAAAGCTTCATCAACCCTCCTTCTCATCTCAGCAAGCACCTCTGAAAAGCCTTGACAGCTAAGGACTGTCAATCCTGTTTATCCCATAGCTGATCTTGGAAGCAATCATCCCCATATCCTCTATCACTATGAATAATGTCTGGAGCTTGGTATGCACTCTCTTTGATATCTCCATATCTCTCCAACCAAACAGGGTGCCTTTCCATAAATGGATCAATTGCAGAGGTTGAGAACTGCAAAGAAGGACAGACCCTCCTTGGCCACCATTCTTCAACTGCATTATAGGGAGGATACTCACTAAGTGGTGAGATAAAGCTGAAGGTACCTGAAGAATTTGCACTTGCCTGTGCAATGATAGCTTGATCGACCGAGGACCTTCATCCTCCTCACCATTTAGAGCAGCTGGACTCAAACACTTGAGAAATTGAGAAAACAACTTCATATAGACTTTGGAAGGAGAATTTTGCACTCCTGCAAAGTTATCTCCAGTTCCCTCAAGAACTGTTTGGCTAAGAGTTAGAGAATCCCTGGTGACAATGTGTGAATTCCTTGACAGCTATGAAATCGGGTTGACCAATTTTTGTGTCAACCTTAATCCTTTCATCACCGTCAAGCTTCACTAGCTCTCCCAAGGTATAAACCCTTTCCACTTTGTCCTTTACTCGGCCTACTTGACTCTCCTTCTCTCTCCTTTCTTGACGGCCTTAACCTTAGGCTGTGATCACCGGTTCCCCTTCAACTATCTTAGCCTTACCCTTACCTTTTGCTCTCTCTCTCTTAACCTATTTTCCTCACCTTCCAAAAGTGCTACTCTCTCCTCCTCCCAAAACTTTCTTCTTATCTCTCTCTCCTTCATCTCCTCCTCCTTATTGGGATCATCTTTGAGTATTTGATCCACCTCCTGCTCCAAACCTATATCGGTTTGGAGCCTATATGACAAACTCCCTCTCAAACCTTGCCACTCTTGTTTCATCTACCCTTGGACTTTGAAAAACAAGTCTCTTTGCAGTCTTAGCCATTTTGCTAGGACTGAACTTTGAAACAAGTCTTCCCATTTCTCTATGAATGAAATGAATTTGGTAAATTTCTTCATCTGAATCATTTTCCTTATATAGCCAAATTCAATTTCGGTCAAATTAGTGGCAATGATCATTCAAAATAGACTTGGCTGGTAATTAAGTCTCGGCTATGAATTTAGTTCTTGCCAAATCGAGGATGTTTTGGAACTTGCCACTAACATATATCTATTAATGTCTCTGTTTATTCCTCTACGAAATTTCGCCTTTGTGTACGGAAATAACTCCCATGTTTTATGGGAAGTTATTGTACAAGTAATAAGTGGAGACAAATATCCTTTGTTCATGAGCAGTCTCCCTCTTAAATGCAAATTTTAACCGTTGCGGTAACTCCACGTATTAGCCGTTGAACTCCACCAATCCCCATATCAAAACTATCATTTAACCTTGCGATTTAATCCTCGGTTAAACAATCACTATTCTCCCTTCCAAATTCATTCTTTGATTCCCTCTGTTTTTCTCATAAACCCTAAAAACTCTCTCGTTCTAAGTTCAAACATGTCTTACCACGAAGCCCATGGATACTACATCAAACCCGAGTTCTATGAGCACAATGTTGGAGCTCTCATCAAAGAACTCTTGGAATCCAATCATCTGCAATATGATGGAAGCTCAACCTCCTATTTATGAGAAGGCGTGCGAGAGAGATTTTTATGAAAGGAGAAAGACAATCAGCGGGGCAATCAAAATCACCATTGAAGGTCTTGAAATCAATGTGACCCCCAAGATTGTGTCCAAGGTTTACAACATCCCCATCAAAAGCAATGGTATTTCAAATCTCTGGAATAGGAAAGACAACAACCTGGAACCCTTCTACAAAAGATTCTTTGACAAACCAAGCTGCAATTATCTATTGGTTCGGGACAAACCAATCAAAAAGAAGGACCTTGATTTGTTCAAATCAACCCTAATGGATGTTGTAATCAAAGGGTTTGATGGAAAGCAGATCATCATTTGATCAAATAAGTCCCAATGAATGGAAGCAAGCCCTAAGTTTGATAACCAAAGAAGTTAAGCTGGAGTGTTGCCTTACTTCACAACTTTCAATTAGCCATATCTCCCTCTCCTTGGAAATACAAGAACCAAAATCCAAGGATGAAAAATTTACGATTCATGAGTGGCATTCTCCATCACCTTATTCCAAGGTTGAATCCTCCCCTTAAGGATGAGTGGCTTGAGTCTGCATCTCTAGTATCAACCGAAGCTTCAACTTGAGCACCTTCAAGGCGAAGGGCAAGAAGAAATTAGAGCTTGGGGACGGCTACGAGAATTTTGATGAAGCCTCTCAAAGATTGAAAGAGAAAGCGAGAAGGATATGAAGATATGGCAGGGATTGGTAAACATGGTGAATGATAAAAGATCCAAGAGAAAGCATGACAAAGGTGTTGTCATAAAAGAAAGAGCTCAAGAGACTTCTCCGGCCAAAATCAAAAGAAGAAAAAGCCTAGCCAAGATGAAGAAAACAGGAAAGGGAAAGAAGCTTAGTAAAGGAAAGCAAATCCAAGAAGAGATAGCCTGTTGAGCAAGAAAGTGCTCAAGAAACCGACAGAGGAAAGATGGTAGGCGAGGAGCATGCCGACAGGTGAAGAGACTCGATCAGATCCTATCTTCAAGGATATTGATGAGTATGATGGTGAAGAAGAAGAAATCACGATCTTTGTGTATCTTGGTGAAGCTCAAGGTGATGAGTTTGATGAAGATATGAGAAGAAGAGTTCTTTGAGTCACTAATGGAAGTGAGGACGGCTAAGGTTGGACGATCATGCTGGGGACGGCTATGGAAGCTTCATCTCGGACGGCTAAGGTTGTCTCAAGTGCTGAAACCCCATCCAAGGTAATCTCTAAGCCTTCTCCTACTCTCGGTACTTTCTCTAGGAAGAGAAAAACGAGATAAAAATGCTCCCCATCCAAAAAGTTGAAACCAACCACTCCTCAACCCTCCTCATCCAAAGACCAATCTAGTTCACCTCATGACTCTGTGGCTCAAGGCATCCTAAATCTTAATCCCTCTAACATTAGTCCAAATGAGCCAAGTGTTGAAAAAGATAGGGGGAATAGCTCTAGCTCTGAAAAGGATGAGCCTCTGTTAAGGGGGAATAAAAGTCCTATGTCTCCCATTCGACGGCTATCCCTCTCTCAAGTCAAGAATCTCCCTGCTGACAGTCCTCGGATCCTTCCCCATCCTGAAAACATTTTCAAGGCTTCGAAGGACTTTCCTTAGAGGATCCCATGCATGTTCTATTTGTTATCTATTACTTAAGACAAGTGCTAACAGAGGAAGAAACCCAAAAAGCCTTGAAACTTATCAAACACAGAGATTTGGCCAAGAAAGTAACCATTCCTGCACCTGAACCCATTCCTGAACCTGAACCCATTCCTGCACCTGAACCCATTCCTGAACCTGAACCCATTCCTGCACCTAAACCCATTCCTGAACCTGAACCCATTCCTGCACCTGAACCCACTCCTGAAACTGAACCTCAACCTAATCTTGAACCTGAACCTCAATCTGGTCAAGAATCTCAATTTAAACCTAGTGAGACTGATCAAAACCAAGAAACTGTTGATCCCTCCCTTGAATCTGAAATCCTTCCTACTTGTGAACCTTGGATTTTAGATTGTGACATTGACTTTTCCTTCCCCTCTATCATGGCTGCCCACCAAAGATTGAAGGATATTTCCCATTTCCCTGAAATTGCCAATCCTCACCTGGTCTCCAATCCTTGGCTGTTAAGCAAAAATTCCATTATGATACATGCAAGGAATAGATGTGGCCTCATTGTGTTTGCCCATGAGGAATGGAAAAAGTACAGAATAGCTCTTCCCAACTCCTTCTTTCACAAAGCCCCCTTACTACCCAACTTCATGGATATCTCTACCATAATAGATTGGGAAATGTTGTTCTCCCAGCTCCTCTCTTCAAATATCAATGAATGCATTTATATGCCTTCATCCCTGGTGTATGCCCTATGCATTGAGCTTGCCAAAGAAATGGATTGGAGGATTTGCCTCAATAAATCCATTATCATGGCTGTCATTGCAAGACCAAGCCTGACGACTATGTTTCCCCTTCATCTTCACCCTCTTCTTTCATCCCCCTAAACACAAGATCTCTCCAATCCAACCTTCCTCCAAACTTCAATCCTTCAACTTTTGTGCCCCATATCATGTGACCATTACGGACATGCAAAGATTTACAAGGTCAATGATAACCAAGATGAGACACATTTTGGAAGCCTCAAGCTGTGTCAAAATGCGAGAGGAAGGCCTCCAAAAGAAAGGCCATTGAATACGATGAAGAAGGCTGTGAACTGGGAAAAAGAGCCTCTGGTCTTTGCTCCAAATGTTATTGTGTCAAGTGTTGATGAAGATAGTGCTCCTGTGATGAAACGGCATCAACTCTCAACCTCTCTGTTCTCACTGTCTCAACCGATCCACCTCAAACTCAACAACCCATCACTCTTCAATCAAACCCCTTCTTTTCTAACCTATTTGCGAGAACAAGGGGTCAAAGCTCAAAACCAAAGAAGGCTCCCTTATGGGGTACTATGAGATTGAGAAATGATGAAGAGCCCTTGTCCAAAGCTGTTCTCAAGGAAAGGCAAAACCAAACCTTCACCTATGATGATGAGATGAGCTGGGAATGGAACAATGAGATGTACTACAGAGGTGTTGAGGACAAGATGAAGAGAGTGCTACTTGCAGAAAGAGAGGAGATTCTTGCAGCAAGAAGAGAAAGAGATGAATTTTCTTAAGAAAATGTTATGTCTTTTTGGATAAGTCCTCTTTTAAATCCCTACCTTTAATTCCTGCTTTTAAAAACATTGTTTATTTTGGATAATATGTTTTGTTTTAAAGACTCAGTTGATTGAATCAAGAAGATTGTTCTCATCTTCATTGGTATATTCATTCTTGAGTATCTTGCAGGTTATATCTTTATTAGATATATTACTTTGCCAAAAAGGGGGAAATTGTTAGGACCTAACTATGTAAGCCACATAGTTACCATAGGTTTTGACAAAGAAATATATCATATGTTATCTGACAGCCAAGATAACATATGACCTTGGACAGCTAAGCCATCAACTTCAATCTGCAATTCTATATATATCAACTGGACAGCTATGATTCAATTATCCCACAAAGATATCACTCAAAACCACTCATATACATTAATGTATCTAATTACATGTGTAGTATGATACTTTACACATTGCCTAAACCTTCTAGATCAAGAACTTAGCTACGACGGCTAAGGTTCTCTCACGACAAAGACTTCATCCCTCAACGGCTATGATCTTCAACATCGGCGGCAATGAAGAAAACTGTGATGACCAAGATGTGCCTTGCCCAATCTCTCCATACGAGATGTTGCCGGCTCATCTCCATAATAATCACATGCACGGTTGCGAGATTCCAGCTAATTTATTCTCCAGTCAACAAAGGCCCTAAATGCAACTCCAACATGCATTCACTCCCTTGTCTCCTTGTCTCCTCCAACGGCTATTTCCTAGCTTATAAAAGGAACTCTCCAAGACTGAAGACTCAACCCCTTTTTACACACATCCAACTTCTACAAACCTTGCATCCAAACCTTCTCAACCTGCAACCAATAATCAAAACAATATTAAGACACTTGTAACTGATCTCAGGTGTATAAGGCGGTTTGTAAGAACCCCTTAAGGCCGACTTTAAGTGGGTAGTGAGAATAGCTCAGATTAGAGCTTGATCCCTAATAGAATTTGTACTTATTAGGAAGAGGAAGTTCAAGGAACTTGCCTATTCAATCCTTTGTAAATCTTAACGGGAACTAGATTTAAGTGGATTGATCTCACTTGTCAAGGTTGACAGTGAGGGTGGACGTAGGAGGAGTGAACTCTGAACCACCTTAAAATTCCTTGTGTTCAATTGGTATTATCACACAACACACACACACATATACACACACATACACTATTCACTTGTCTTTACATTATTTCAAACACTTTTATTCCGCTGCACATTTAACTCCAATCTTTAAAACCAGTTAACCTCTGACAGCTAAGATTTCACCTCAGCTGTCAAACCTTAACTGCCTAACCTTTAATTTGATTTAAAGTAAACAGGACCTTTCAATTTGTAATGGAGAAGAAGAAAATAGAGGCTCTTGGGGACATGCCTGAGATGAACAAAGCCAAAGCTCCACCAATGGTGTCAAGGAGAAGTCCTTCGATTGGATGAACATACATAGCTCCAAATGGATATGACACAATAATCTGGTGATGTAGAGAGTGGATATGGCGGTACATGAACTTGTTAAGGTGCAAGTACCTATGCACGAAATAATTCCAGGTATCTTGCACCACAATTGCGATAAGAATTTGTTTAACCAGCGAAATTAGGGAATCTTTACAATTGGAATCGTCTGGATCACTTCCAACAACCTATAATATACAAGGGAAAATGCATGAGCATACAAATTTGTCAAGATAACAAATGCGTGGTGGATTTTATTTAGAAGGAAAATAAAATTTTGCTCGTGTGAATGTTGTTGTTTTTTGTTTTTTTTTTTTTTTTTTTATCTTTAGATTAATATATGAGTGCCAACAAG
The DNA here is from genome assembly GCA_022495995.1 of Adenophora triphylla var. japonica. Classification (NCBI taxonomy): domain Eukaryota; kingdom Viridiplantae; phylum Streptophyta; class Magnoliopsida; order Asterales; family Campanulaceae; genus Adenophora; species Adenophora triphylla. The sequence goes on along the minus strand of JAFEMH010002333.1, from coordinate 62,541 downwards.
CAGTTGAGATAATTATGTTGATAGAGACTAATCCTCTACTTAATTCCTATTGCAAGAAACAATCAAATATGAAGCTATCACAACCCACAGGCCAACTGTTCTCACAGCCCAACCAGTCAACCCCCTTACGATAATTATGTTTTGGATCATTATAATTATATACACATATGATATTTGTTATGTATGATAAAAATGTAACAGTAATTGCTTAGATTTTACATACAAGGAGTTTGCTTTGCCACTATAAAGAACCTCCAAGTAATTGGGAAAAAGTTGAGTAGAATTAAATTGAGTGATGAATGATCAAACTAAAAAAAAAAAAAAAGCAAAGCTGTACTATCTACTGAATTATGAATGATTCATCACACATACATAACTTAGTTGCAAAATATGGAAATAGGGATACAAAGGAACATACGTTGAAAAGGGTGATAAAGACGACTATTTGGATAGTCTGTGAAAGAAGTGTAAGAACATGGATTAATGTAACATATAAATACTTAATAATATAATGATCAATATTATAATATATGGTATAAAGTATAGAACTCTAAATAATATGTAGAATTCCATAATATAAGTATACCATTAAATGATGGGCATAATGGTAATATCTTATATATCAATAGGTGTAGTCCCTAAATGAAGTGCCCCTTAGATTCCTATATAAAGGCCTATCCATCAAGCCTATGAATCACTAGTTGTTTATATTCTCATTTAGTCAATACTCTTCCTAAGTACTTGAAGATCAAAGAGAGTAAAGGGCACTCATCATTTAGAAGATCTATTCCTCCATAATTTAAAGTATATCTTCTTACTTCATTCTCTTTATTCAAGAACAAGAACAAGACTAAAGAACAAACATGGAATCACAAGGTAATTACACGCTTCCGTCTTCTTCTTCTTCTCTTCTTAAATCTAGTAATGAGTCGGTTCATATTTATTGGATCGTAATTGTTCCATCAATTGGTATCAGAGCCTACTCATATACTAGATTGAGTTTGAAATTTCTTATAAAGTCTTGTGCTTTAAATTGTTCAAGGTTTGTAATCCATGTAAAATTACACTTGTTTTTTGTTCTTGTACATAATACTCATTTTGTCTAAGAGTATTATGTTCATAACTTCATCCTATTTCTGAATTTTGGTTTTACTCAAAAAGGCTTTCAATCCTTAATGTAAGATTATCCCATTTTTGAACATAGCCACCATCCTTGGATGTGTTGTGAGTTTGTTCATATGCATAGCCACGCATTTTTTAAATGTGTTGTGAGTATGCGGATCTACTTACTTTGATTGAAAAATTGAGTTACCATGGAAATAATGGTAAGGTCAAGTTTTAAGAGACACAATGGTTCATACAAGATTACCCCATTTACATAGCCAACATCATGTGTTTGGAGTGTGTAAATCTAGGTCTACTTGTTTGAATCATGTTAATTAAAGTGCGAACTTGTCCCATTTACATAGCCAATAATTATAATGCATTAAAAGGGAAATTTGGTTGGAAAACTGTTCATAAAAGGGTTTGAAAATAGTGACTGTTCGTAATTCTGGGCATTGGGGACGAGTCGTCCCGTAGGGGACGAGTCGTGCCCATCAATTTTCTGGAATGGGACCTTTCTGATTCAGGCGTCCCCCTTATAGGGACGAGTCGTCCCCTTAGGGACGAGTCGTGCCCTAAGGGACGAGTCGTCCCCTTTGAAATTCCAGGTCGTCCAGAAAAAACTTCGCCTCAAATATTTTTCATAAATTTGATAATTTATTGATAAAATATGATATCCGGACACCAAATACGCTGATTGGCGGTTCTTATAGTTGTTAAACTTTAAGAATGGACGGGTAGAACATAAGGATATTGTCTTTTATTAATAAATTTTCGTTCTTTTCTTACCCTTTAAAGTTTCAAATTTACCTTAAGGCCTTAATTTTGATTAATTATATCCTTAACAAATTTTGGACAAAATTAACATGCTTGTTTCCCAAAGGAGACCTTGTTGATTGAATTCAAACTTGTTAAAAGATGAATGTAAATATTGATATGTGATAACATGCTTGTCTCCCAAAGGAGACCTTGTTGTTGACTAAGTATTTGCATTCATGGGTAATAATTGAAGTTAAACTTTAGGTCATTTTAAATACTTTGATCCATCCCAAAGGAAGGCGGGTGTTTAAAATGAGTTGTTTATATTCTTTATTATCGGGGAACAAGTACCTTAAACTTTAGGACACTTCTTGTACTTGATCCGGCCCAAAGGAAGGCAAGTACATGAAATGTGTTGTTTAAGCTATTTGTTTACCCTAAGATAAATCAAATTGTGAGTCAATTCGAAATCCAAAGATTAGTCTTGATGTCATATTGATTATCTTTATTTTGATGGAATTCATTTTGATATAATTAATCATTGTGTAGATTCTTATACATGTTTTGTTTCATTCTTTTGTTCTCTTCATTCAGATTTGATCAGTGCTTCATCTATTACTACTGCCATAAACTCAATACCTTTGCTAACTGGGACAAATTTTAAAACTTGGAAAAACAAGATTATTATGGTCTTAGGCTGTTTGGACCTTGACCTCGCATTAAGAGAACAAGCTCCTGCCCCTCTAACTGATAAAAGCACTGCGGAAGACCGCTTAAGTTCAGAGAGGTGGAAGCGTTCTAATCGCGTCAGCCTAAGCATTATAAAGAATGCGATCCTGAGACATTTTTGAACAAGTGTCTCCGAGGATAATGGAGCTAAAGGCTTTTTGGATGCCCTAGAGGAACGCTTTGCAAAAGCGATAAATCGGAAACAAGTGCTACCTTAAGGAAGCTTGTTTCCATGCGGTATAAGGGCACCGGAAGCATAAGGGAATATATAATGGAAATGTTTCATCTATCTTCTAAATTAAAGGCACTCAAGTTAGACCTTTCGGAAGACTTGCTTGTGCATTTGGCTTTAATTTCTCTTCCTCATCAATTCGGTCATTTTGAAACGACCTATAACTGTCAAAAGGACAAGTGGAATATCAATGAATTGATTTCACATGTGACAGAGGAAGAGGATAGATTGAAACAATCTAAACCCGAAAGTGCTCATTATGCATCTACCTCTTCTCGTGGGATAAAGAGAAAAGGTAAGGAGATTGCGGTTGCATCAAAGAAGCCTAAGGGATCATCAAATGATCAAAAGGTGAAAAGTGCTTCTTTTGCAAGGACCCCACACACATGAAGCCCGATCGCTTCTAAGTATCGCCAATGGCGAATTAAGAAAGGTATGTCATTTAGCTTTGTTTGTACTGAAGCTAATTTAGTTTCAACTCCTTCGTATACATGGTGGTTAGACTCCGGTGCAACTACTCACATAAGTTCATGTATGCAGGGTTGCCTGAACTACCGAACGCCCAATAAAGGTGAAAGATTCATCTACATGGGAGCTGGAAAGCCGGTAGAGGTGGAAGGCATAGGGACCTATAGATTATCATTAAGTACCGGATATTATTTAGTTTTGAACAATGTATTTATTATTCCATCATTTAGACGGAATTTAATTTCCGTCACTACATTAGATCGAGAAGGTTATTCTTGCATCTTTGGTAATAATAAATGCAATTTATATTTTGATTCAAAGCTTTTTGGTACTAGTTCTTTGTCTTATATTGATAATCTATATTTACTTGACACAGTCAATTCATTAAATGAGTCCCATAATAATGAAACTAACTCTCGAGGCATAAAACGAAAGTTTTCAAGTAAAAACTCTTATACCTTGTGGCATAGGCGTTTGGGTCATATCTCCAAAAGGAGAATTGACAAGCTTGTGTCCGAGGGAATATTACATAAACTTGATACTCCGGAAAATAACTTTTGTATTGAATGCCTTAAGGGAAAATTTACAAATAGTACAAACAAAAATGAATCCTTGAGAGCTACAAAAGTCTTAGAACTAATTCATACGGACATATGTGGACCGTTCCCTACCCCTTCATGGAACGGACAAACATATTTCATTACGTTCATAGACGACTTCTCTCGTTATGGATACATTTATTTACTTCATGAAAAGTCTCAATCATTGGACGTTTTCAAGTCTTTTAAAACCGAAGTTGAAAAAACAACTTGAAAAGACTATTAAGAACGTTAGATCCGATCGTGGTGGTGAATACTACGGTCGGAATGACGGTTCGGGAGAACAATGTCCGGGTCCTTTTGCTCGCTATTTAGAAGAGTGTGGGATTGTCCCTCACTACACCATGCCGGGGACACCTAGCATGAATGGTGTAGCCGAGAGACGTAATAGAACCCTTAAGGATATGGTAAGAAGTATGGTTTCTTGTACTTCTTTACCTCACTCATTATGGGGCGATGCTTTGAAAACCGCAACCTACCTTCTTAATAGAGCTCCTTCAAAAGCTACTAGCAAAACCCCTTATGAATTATGGACCGGTAAGAAACCGTCCCTTAATCATCTTCATGTTTGGGGTTGTCCAAGCTAGGCCTTATAAACCTAACGAAGGAAAGTTGGACGCTAAGACAGTTAGTAGTTATTTTGTAGGGTATTCTCAAAGATCTAGGGGATATAAATTCTATGACCCTAAAACTAGAACCTTTTTCGAGACGGGAAATGCTAGGTTCTTTGAGGATGTTGAATTTAGAGGGGAAAATTTGAATAGTAATTTTGAATTTGAAGAAATGGAAGAGGAATTCGTTTCTATACCTCTTCCTATAGTTCCTATCGAAAATCAAGCAGTTGTGCCTGAAATTCGACAAGAACATAATATTCAAAATGACGTTAATTCTCCTATTAATGAACAACATGAAAATGTTGATGAGGAAATTCAACACCCTCAAAATCAAGAAGAACCGGTGCCATTAAGAAGATCTAATAGAGCAAGAAGGAGTGCTATACCGGATTATTATGATGTATATCTTGCCGAGAATGAGGAACCGTTAGGTTTAGTGGGAGATGAGCCAATCACCTTCCATGAAGCCATTAGTGGTCCAAATTCTCATAAGTGGATTGATGCCATAAATGAAGAGTTAAAATCCATGAATGATAATGACGTTTGGGATCTTGTCCCATTACCTAAGAATGTGAAACCCATCGGATGTAAATGGATCTTTAAGACCAAAAGGGATTCACAAGGTAATGTGGAAAGACATAAGGCTCGTCTTGTCGCTAAAGGATTTACTCAAAAAGAAGGCATTGATTACAAAGAAACATTTTCACCGGTATCCTCTAAAAATGCTTTTAGAATCATTATGGCTTTAGTGGCACATTTTGACCTCGAGCTTCATCAAATGGATGTAAAGACAGCTTTTCTCAATGGTGACATTGAGGAAACTATCTATATGAAGAAACCGAAATGGTGATCGATTCGGATCAAACTAGTCAACTAGTTTGTAAACTCAAGAAATCCATTTATGGCCTCAAGCAAGCATCTCGTCAATGGTACTTAAAATTTAACCAAGTTATTCTTTCATTCGGTTTTGAAATGAATCTTGGTGAAGATTGTGTGTACCATAAGTTCAGTGGGAGTAGATTTATATTTTTGGTCTTATATGTGGATGACATTTTACTTGCTAGTAATGATAAGGACCTTTCTTAAGGAAACCAAGAAATTTCTCTCAAACAAATTTGAGATGAAAGATCTTGGAGAAGCTTCTTTTGTATTAGGAATCCAAATACATCGTGATCGCTCACGGGGTATGTTAGGATTATCACAAAAGAGCTATATAGAGAAGGTGTTACAAAGATTTAGCATGGAAAATTGTAAACCACATGACACCCGATCTCTAAGGGAGATAAGTTCAGTTTAAATCAATGTCCTAAAAATAATCTTGAAACCAAGTATATGGAAAATATCCCTTACGCATCGGCAGTAGGAAGCCTAATGTATGCTCAAGTCTGTACTCGCCCAGATCTTGCTTTTATTGTTGGCATGCTTGGGCGATATCAAAGCAATCCGGGAAGAGAACATTGGGTCGCAGCCAAAAGAGTGATGAGATACTTACAAAACACGAAGAACTACATGCTTACATATACAAAGTCGGATCATCTTGAGATCATTGGTTTTTCCGATTCGACTTTCTTTGGATGCCAAGATAGTCGCAAATCGACATCGGGTTATGTCTTCACTTTGGCCGGTGGAGCGATATCTTGGAGAAGTGCCAAGCAAACATTAGTTACTACTTCCACCATGGAAGCCGAATTTGTTGCTTGCTATGAGGCATCCAATCAAGCTATATGGCTGCGTAAATTCATTGAAGGACTGCGGATTGTCAAAGGTGTTGAAAGACCGCTTAAGTTATATTGTGACAATCGGGCCGCGGTATTGTACTCCAACAACAACAAGAGTTCATCTAAATCTAAGCATATAGATATTAAGTTTCTTGTTGTGAGAGAAAGAGTACAAAATGAACAAATAGAAATAGAACTTATTGGTACAAACTCCATGTTAGCGGATCCATTTACTAAGGCGTTATCTCCTTTAGTATTTCACGAGCATGTTGCTCATATGGGTGTAATGACTTTTGATAATGCCTAAATCAGTGGGAGTTTCAAATGTTTCTATTTCCTTGTATTGTTTTCATTTAAATTGATCTCATTTGGTTAAAGTAGGACTAGTTGGAGAATATATATATACATTCTTCATATATATTCATTAATTTTCCATGCTACATATCTATACTTTATCTATGTCATTTAGTTGGATATATATATGTGATTAATGTGGGTTTAGTTGCGAATCAATTACAACGAATGCCCCTTTAGTCCTTATACTTATATGACTAATGGACGGGATTGTTTTCGAATGACAACAAAGTGCACATAAGGGTTGTCATTTGTGTTATAAATATGATTGAAGTAATTTATTAAGTGAAGGTATATGTTATAATAATCCAAGTGGGAGATTGTAAGAACATGGATTAATGTAACATATAAATACTTAATAATATAATGATCAATATTATAATATATGGTATAAAGTATAGAACTCTAAATAATATGTAGAATTCCATAATATAAGTATACCATTAAATGATGGGCATAATGGTAATATCTTATATATCAATAGGTGTAGTCCCTAAATGAAGTGCCCCTTAGATTCCTATATAAAGGCCTATCCATCAAGCCTATGAATCACTAGTTGTTTATATTCTCATTTAGTCAATACTCTTCCTAAGTACTTGAAGATCAAAGAGAGTAAAGGGCACTCATCATTTAGAAGATCTATTCCTCCATAATTTAAAGTATATCTTCTTACTTCATTCTCTTTATTCAAGAACAAGAACAAGACTAAAGAACAAACATGGAATCACAAGGTAATTACACGCTTCCGTCTTCTTCTTCTTCTCTTCTTAAATCTAGTAATGAGTCGGTTCATATTTATTGGATCGTAATTGTTCCATCAAGAAGAACACCTTTGATAACAGTCCCCAAAGTCACTAAATTCTTTTCATCCTCATCTTTCTTTGAATGCAGTCTGTAGTTTTCGAGAGATCCAAGCAACAACGTGCAAATCCCTGAATATAGCCAATACACAGCAATTGGCACCACCGTCGCCAAAATTTCATCCGAAACACTAAGACCCAAGATCTCCATATCAATATGGAAATAAGCAAATGAACAGAGATGGTGGAATGCTATGTAACGGTGAAAGTTGTTATGATCATCAATATATAATCCTCCTAAGGGAATGTGAATTATATCTGAAAATGATCGTTCAGTGAAGTGGAACCCAGCATTAGTGTTTAGTTTTGTGATCAGAATGTAAAATAAGAATGCAATATATTTCAATCCTAGTTTTTATTAAGTGCGGCTAATTTCCGACATTTTTTAATAAATACGGCTAAATTCCAATAAATTTTATCAAGTGCTGCTAATTTTTTTGGCACTTTTATATAAAGTGCCGCGAATATATATTGGGAGAGGCTATTACCGAATTTCTTCTCAAATAATACCTTTTTGCTTTTTTAATTCCCAAAATGACTTACTGTTCAAAGTTTTGCCCAAACTGTCCCTTTTTTTGAAACTCGCTACACCGTGTAGCGAGTTTGACTTGGGCTGGCCAAACTCGCTACACCGTGTAGCTAGTTTTGTGTAATTAAGACGGACGGTTTGGTATTTAATTAGGGCAATTAATTAAGCAAAACTCGATATACCGTGTAGCGAGTATAACTTGTCAAAGTCAAATTCGCTACACCGTGTAGCGAGTTTATCTTAAATATTCAAAACCCTTCCAGTTTACCGTCTTCATTAAAAAAAAAAAAAAAAAAAAAAAAAAAAAAAAAAACCTAAGTTCTTTCTTTTCTAAGTCAGCCGCCCCACCCCAAGCAAGAAGAAGAAGAAGAAGAAACAAGGGATTCCAATTGCCATTCAACATTTTGATCATTAAAATTTAGTAAGTTGTAAGTTTACATTCCTATATTTTACTTTATTTTGTCATTAAATTAGCTTTGATTATATTATTTGTTTACTTGCTATTTTTTTTTTTTTTGTTAAATTTAGTTTTGTAAAATATGTGACTAATTTGTGTTGTGTTGAATTTTAGCTTTGATTTTATTATTTATTTACTTACAATTTAGTATTTTTTTTTAATTTTTTGATGAGATTGTAAAAATTTACACAAATTAGTCTCAAATATGTGACTAATTTGTGTTCCAATCCGAAATTTTGAGATAATAATTAATGTTTATTAGTTTACTTGCAATTAGTCTCAAATATGTGACTGATTTTTTTTTTTTTTGATGACATCAGTTATTAAGATTGAAAATATTATGATTCCCATTTTTTTGTTGATTTGTTGTTGAAATATTAACTTGTACAGTTGTAAAATTTGTACATTTGAAATATTGGATTGTAAGAACAAAGAAGTATTGCTTAGTATATAGGCTGAAAACCAAGACCTTCTCCACAGGCACTTCTTGGAAGTGTGGGATAACTTTGAATTACAATGTCACGTACTAGTAATTACACTTTTGTATTCTCTTATTTATTTCCTTGCCTCGTAGAACAATAATCAACCTTGATATTGAAATAAATAGATGAATGCCTTCATTGATCCCGGGCCTATCGATGCCTCTATTCTGACCCGGCATGAGGACCATAGAGCTCGGTTTATTTGGGCCGAGGCGGAGGTTGCTAGTCCCCTCCAATTTCGTCATGGTGCCACCTTGCCGGCCGTATTAGCTCCTACGATATTGTTCAGACCGGCAGAGTGCGGGTTTAGTGGAGTTCACTATATAGGGAGAGTACATTATGATTATGGTTTGGTTGTTTGCAGGTGGAATTCCTGAAGACTGCTGCTGTTGTGGGCTTTTGTTCATTTGAAATCGCTACACCGTATAGCGATTTCGCTAAACTCGCTACACCGTGTAGCGAGTTTAGTGAAATCGCTACACGGTGTAGCGAGTTCACTTAAACAAGTGAATTTGGTTGATTTCCAGCGTTGGTTTCTGTCAAAAGGGAGCGTCCACCGTTGAAATCCCTGAATATAGCCAATACACAGCAATTGGCACCACCGTCGCCAAAATTTCATCCGAAACACTAAGACCCAAGATCTCCATATCAATATGGAAATAACCAAATGAACAGAGATGGTGGAATGCTATGTACCGGTGAAAGGTGTTATGATCATCAATACTCCTATATAATTCCTCCTAAGGGAATGTGAATTATATCTGAAAATGATCGTTTAGTGAAGTGGGTCCCAGCAATAGTGTTTAGTTTTGTGATCAGAATGTAAAATAAGAATGCAATATATTTCAATCCTAGTTTTTATTAACTGCGGCTAAGACATTTTTTAATAAATACCACTAAATTCCAATAAATTTTATTAAGTGCCGCTAATTTTTTTGGCACTTTTATATAAAGTGCCGCGAATATATATATTGTGGGGCCTCCCCGACCTCGGACCTATAGACTCGTGCCCCGAGCTGGAGGGTCACGACTCACCTCCATTTAAAAAAAACTTTTTGTTTAATTAACTCGAAAGTATAACAACCTTTCACAAACCAACATAAGCCTCTCCACTTGGAGGTGATATACAAACCCTCTTTTTAAAATAATACAACCTGTTTAGTTACAACATAACACAATGAAAAATATTTTATAAAAGTTACATATACAACCTTCCCAAAATAATGACATCCACAACTACTCCCAACTCCCAAATCACATACATACCCTAACAACCCAAAAGAACTCTGTCCAAACTCTTTCCCGGCCTCACCGGTTTGGTCCACCTGTCTGGGCGGGATCTAAAACAGTAAATGGAGAAGGGGTGATAATAAATCTCAATAAGCTATTATGGATGCAACAATATGCCATATAATATGCAACACATAAACAGGTTTCTCATAATCACCTTGGTAAAGCGGTAAACACATTACGTTACCTAATTTTACTTTTCCTGTCTGAATAATAAGTTGTACAACGTCGGGAGTAAAACTCCACTCATTTGTGAACTTCTTAGGCATATTCACATCTTATAAGACCCATTTTTCAGGGAACCATATAAGATAACAGCGATCTATAAAAGGCTTTTGGCTCGATACAGAAGCTGCAACCCCAGTCTGTGGCCACAGAGGGGTAGCGGTCACAGGTATAATGTAATCTGAGCAACTTATGGAACAATTTTTCATAAGTGATTGTATTCCATTATACCCCCGATGATCAGTTGATATAAACACATTTGATGCAGTTGCAGATGAAGAGCAAAGGGCTGCAGATGAAGAGCAAAGGGTTGCGGGGGATGAACAACGGCTGCTGATGCTGAAGCTGATGCTGAACAAACCATCTGTGACCCAGGCGGCCGCATGGATGCAAGTCAGGCACAAGCCTCACAAGGATCAAAGAGGGCCATTCTTACTGGAGTCCAGGCGCTCGCATGTGGATCCTCCAGGCGCCCGCCTCAATGACGGGATCTTGTTTGATGAAGGTTGATCGCTGCTGTTTTCGTTTAATTAACTTATGGGTATTTTGGTACTTTATTTGCTATTTTGTTTTAGGGTTTTAGGAGAGTATTAAAACATCTTTATGACTTGGAATAAGTTAGTTTTTGGATTTATGAATTGAATTAAAGGACAAGAATGGCTGCGCCTTCTTTGTTAATGAATCTTGTTGGTTTTTCGTTCGGTTCATCTCATAACCTCTGTTTGTTTACAGCAACATTCAAGCACATACTAGATACTTGAAAATAAATCCACACTTTGGGATATCAATACATAACACGGTACTATTACTCATGTTAAACCATCACAATAGCGTAACATATATTTAAACACTATTGAATAACAAAATCCAACAACATGGTATTAATACTCATGTTCAAACCAATGAAGTAGGGCAAGATGTATTTTACGCACTATATAACCAATAACCATGAATATGTACTCAAATAGAGGCATAATACATATCAAGTAAGCCCTACATATCCATGTCGCAATATTGAACATCTTCTATAAAGGTTCCATATCAATTTATCAAGTTTTTATCAACTTTGGTTAAGATTTCCAAATGACTTTCAACCATTTTCAGGACTATATTTAAAGACCTTTTACCTATATCATTTTGGATCATTTAAGACTTCATTGTAAAGCCCTAATTTTGTACTAGAATTATAGTAAAAAAGGGATTAAATTCATACTAGGTTGGTTAGGGTTTAAGTTGCTTGAAAACTGATACAGATTGAACCAGCCAGGGCACGACTCGTGCCCAACCCCCGCACGAGTGCACCATTTCTCATGACTAGTTACCACGAGTGACCAAAGGGAAGAACGACTCGTGCTCTAGGGCACGAGTCGTGCCCTACACCAGAACTCATGCCAAGGCTTAAAACATAAGCATGACTTAGGAAAATAACATACTTCCCTTACTCCTTCACCTCACTCGGCCATACTCATTCCAAGACCTCAGAAAGCTACTTCCCAAACCATTGTTACCCACCTTAACCCCAGTAATATGCTCTCCTAAGCCATATAACCTGCCAGGACCAATCCTCTTGATTAACCAACCCATTATATTATAGGGGAATTTAGGGTCTTGATCTTGATACAGAGGCCGGATATGTGATTGAATCGTGTATAATCCACTTTCCGAATAAAGTATTTCGACCCTTAATGCCTGGGTTACACAAAATCTTTATTGGGATAAGACAATCATGCAATTTGTTTTCTAGGCAAAGAGAACAAATCAAAACTTGAGAATTGTGTTGCTTTTGTTATTGTTGTATCACTTGTGTTTTTCATGTATATACAACTGAGATCAATCCCTGTATATATACAGATGGAGAGGTATTAGTTAAAGGGTACAATCAAAAGACATGACTTTAGCCAAGCGATGTGTCTTTTCATTTTGAACCGGCACCTGTTCAGGAACTGCTCGGCCGAGTCAAGGGACTCGCTCGGCCGAGCAAAGATGTCCCATGACAATTTTCCCAGCTGCACGGCCGTGTCATTTGAACTGCACGGCCGTGCTGTTCATACTGCTCGGCCGAGCAAGGTATATGCCTCGGCCGAGCAAGGCTGTCCAGAAACTTGGACAATCTGCTATGCTCTGCTCGGCCGAGCACATCAGCAAAATGTGCTACCCTTTAACTTTTACTTCTTTATCGAGGTTGACTTCGTTTTAGCTCAAACGAATGTGTACTCCACACTTTCCCTTACTCGTATCCGAGTCTAATACGAATCACATTGATCTCTTAATAAATCACCATTACAATAAAATAAGTTGAGTGATACTAAAATCACCAACAAATCCCCTCCATTTTAGTGTAATCCTTTGATTTACTAAACTTTATAAATAACGAAACAAACGAATGCATAAATGAAAATGTCTTGCGATTGAATTTTCATCTTAGTATAATACACATTTCAAATACTCGAGAATCGGGGTGTCGTAACGATTGAACCCGTCAACTCATATGAATACCTGAAGATACTATACACATAAGTTCAGTACAATTCTCTTTGTTTAATCTTGACACTTTACAAGCCATATGTCCATATCCAATAGTGAACATATAGGAAGCCAAGTCCTAGCTTCTTGAAGCGGCAAAACTTCATGTCCACATAGGTAGTTCCTTTTAATCTTGCACCTGCATTTGCAATTTTTCAAAGGAACTATTAAGAAGATATTCTTCAACCTAACCTTTACTTGCGTGTGTCCGAACACATACCTTGGGAAAGATAATAACATGTGTTCCAATCTCCAACTCGCGAGCTTTCCACATTGAATTCAAGCTTCTAACGTTGTATTAGAAGGAAATTGGGTATCTCACAATTAGAGGATTAAATGGACTTTAATCCCATTCCCATTGCGTACTTATTTACCAAGTCTCTCGGCTAACCCCTTCGTCAAGTGGTCGCCCAAATTTTGTTGCGACCGAACAAACTCAACTCGATATCACACCATTCATGATTAACTCCCGAATCATACTATGTCCGACACCCAAGTGTCTAGACTTGCCATTATAAATCCGACTATAGGCCCTAGCCAAGGTGGCGCACTATCACAATGGATAGACATTGGTGATATCGGTTTTGGCCATAATGGAATCTCATATATCATGTTCAAGCCACTCCGCTTCTTTTCCAAAGCAGCTAGCCCAATGCTACAAACTCGCATTCCATTGTAGAATGTGTAATACATGTCTCGCTTTTTGGAAGCCCAAGAAATGGCACCTCCTCCAAGCAAGAACACCCAACCACTAGTAGAAGATGAATCTTCTTGGTTGATCCAACTAGCATCGGTATAACCTTCTAATATAGAAGGATGTCCACTATAACACAAACCATAGTCCATAGTACCTTTTAAGTACTTGAACACCCTTGTTATAGCATGCCAATGCTGTCTACTAGGATTACTAGTGAACCTGCTCAATCTTCCAACTGCATAAGCAATATCAGGTCGAGTGCCCGTCATAGCATACATCAAACTGCCAATGGCTTTTGAGTATTCGAGCTGTGACACAGTTTACCAAGATTTGATACAAGTTTCTCGCAGGGATCCATGGGAGTACTAACTTTAGAACAATTATCACAATTAAACCTCTTGAGAATTTTCTCAATATAATGAGATTGTGATATTGCAATTCCCTTGTTCATCCGTTTAATCTTTATACCAAGAATTACATCGGCTTCTCCCATGTCCTTCATCGAATACTTTGATGACAAAAACTCTTTAGTTTTACCAACTACATTTTGGTCTGTGCCAAAAATCAACATGTCATCAACATATAGGCAGATGATTACACCTTTACCGGTTTTATCAAATCTTCTATATACACATTTGTCGGATTGATTTAATACAAAACCATTTGACAAAACAACCTCATCAAACTTTTGATGCCACTGCTTAGGTGCTTGCTTCAGCCCATACAATGACTTAATTAACTTACATACCTTATGCTCATTACCTGGCATAACAAAACTTTCTGGTTGTTTCATATACACTTCTTCTTCCAAATCACCATTTAAAAATGTTGTTTTGACATCCATTTGATGGATCAATAGATTCTGAATAGCTGCCAAAGCTATCAGTAATCTAATGGTAGTGATACGAGCAACCGGTGCATAGGTATCGAAGTAATCGATTCCTTCCTTTTGTCTAAAGCCTTGGATTACCAATCGAGCTTTAAACTTGTCAATTGTTCCATCGACTTTCATCTTCTTTTTGAAGATCCATTTGCACCCCAAAGGTTTACAGCCCGGTGGTAAATCAGACAAGACCCATGTATTATTTTCCACAATAGAACTAATCTCATCATCGATGGCTTCTTTCCAAAAACCAGCGTCTCGAGATTTTATTGCTTCATCATAGGTTCTTGGATCCTCCTCTATACTATAACAGTAAGAGTATTGAGATTCAATTTGATCTCTTGATCCCATAACTAAATATAGTTGAAAATCAGAACCATATGATTTAGCTTTCCTTACTCTTTTACTTTTACGAGGTTCGGGCGTCTCACTTGGTACATCAATCGAATGATCATTAATTTGAGATTCAGCCAAAATACTTATCAGTTCTTAACTTAATGGTGAATCAATATTCAACCAAAGCAAGTAGATCCGCATACTCACAACACATTATTAAATGCGTGGCTATGCATTTGAACAAACTCACAACGCATCTAATGATGGTGGCTATGTTCAAAATGGGATAATCTTACATTAAGAATTGAAAGCCTTTTGAAATATTATATTTTCCACCGAGCATGCCATTATGAAGAATTGATAACAACAGAAGAAGTCATATAAATAGAACTAGGAATTTTATTTAAATTCAACATAAACATCCCATTATAACCAAATCCTACAAATACACCAAACTCCGATAAGGTAAACTTATCGAATTCATATACTTGTTTGTATCCAAACTTGTTCAAGACAGGACCAGAAATCAAATTCTTACGAAGTTTTGGTACATACAATACATTAAACAAAGAAATAGTTTTTCCCGAACTGAATTCCAACACCACACTTCTTTTCCTTGAATAGGAGCGGAATGGTCATCACCCATGTAAAGAACAAATCCGTCTTCCATTGGTTCATATGTCTTAAACCAATAACGATCTTTACAAACATGAGTTGTGGCACCGGAATCAATCCACCACGCAATAGCATCATCCTTGGTCTTTAGAATGGTCCTTAGACCCCTTTCCCAAACCACTGGTGCTTGCGCCATACTTGTTGTTTCCAACACGACAATCCTTCTTAAAGTGACCAGTTTTGCCACACTTCCAACATGCCAATTTAGGCTTCTTGTTGGAACCAGAACCATTGTCATTAAAACTACGTTTCTTTCCTTTGTTTTTATTGTTTCCACCCTCATCAATCATATTGACCGAGGGTCCAGCAACTTCCTTTCCTTTGCCTTTGTTATCCTCTTGCGCCCTAAGAGATTCCTCTATGCGCAAGTGACTACCAAGTTGAACCAAAGATAGATCGTCTTTACCATGTTTCAAAGTGTGTTTGAAATCCTTCCAGGAGGGAGGCAACTTATCAATCACACTTGAAACCGATATTGACTCATCCATCTTCAACCCGTGTTGTGTATATTGTCCAAGGATTCTAAGGAGTTCATTGAACTGTTCCATGACAGGTCTTGAATCGACCATCTTGTAATTATTAAAATTACTCACAAGGAACTTCTTACTAGAAGCATCCTCTGCCATGTACTTGGATTCAAGAGAATCCCATAACTCTTTTGAAGATTCCTCATTTTGATAGATGTCAAAGAGAGAATCAGACATACCGTTTAATATGTGTCCTCTGCAGATGTAGTCGTCGTTTTCCCACTTTGATCTACGTCTGATTGCCTCCAAGTTGTCATCTTCAAGCAATTCCGGAATAGGGGTAGAAAGAACATACACCACCTTTAATGTTGTTAAAAGGAAGTGCATCTTCTTCTGCCTACGCCTGAAGTCTTGTCCTTCAAATTTGTCTAGCTTTCCAAACTTGTTCGTCATCTCCTTCAAAGTACTTCCACCAGCCATGAGTATCACCAAATACTTTATTCGTTTGTAGGGGAATTTAGGGTCTTGATCTTGATACAGAGGCCGGATATGTGATTGAATCGTGTATAATCCACTTTCCGAATAAAGTATTTCGACCCTTAATGCCTGGGTTACACAAAATCTTTATTGGGATAAAACAATCACGCAATTTGTTTTCTAGGCAAAGAGAACAAATCAAAACTTGAGAATTGTGTTGCTTTTGTTATTGTTGTATCACTTGTGTTTTTCATGTATATACAACTGAGATCAATCCCTGTATATATACAGATGGAGAGGTATTAGTTAAAGGGTACAATCAAAAGACATGACTTTAGCCAAGCGATGTGTCTTTTCATTTTGAACTGGCACCTGTTTAGGAACTGCTTGGCCGAGTCAAGGGACTCGCTCGGCCGAGCAAAGATGTCCCATGACAATTTGCCCAGCTGCACGGCCGTGTCATTTGAACTGCACGGCCGTGCTGTTCATACTGCTCGGCCGAGCAAGGCATATGCCTCGGCCGAGCAAGGCTGTCCAGAAACATGGACAATTTGCTATGCTCTGCTCGGCCGAGTCAAGGACTCTGCTCGGCCGAGCACATCAACAAAATGTGCTACCCTTTAACTTTTACTTCTTTATCGAGGTTGACTTCGTTTTAGCTCAAACGAGTGTGTACTCCACACTTTCCCTTACTCGTATCCGAGTCTAATACGAATCACATTGATCTCTTAATAAATCACCATTACAATAAAATAAGTTGAGTGATACTAAAATCACCAACATATATCGCCCAACTTCACCCTACCCCTTCCAAGCTCATTATTCTCTCATTCCAAACCAAATAAAATGATCAAAAATATTAAGAACCATTTATATAACTCCAATAACATCATTAAATACGGAATGAGTAATTATTGAAAGAAATCATAATAACATACCAAAGTATTTCGAAAATAAGAAAATTTCTAATTGGCTAGGAACGATCTACGCAGCTCCCTGATCTTTTTGACGTAGTCGGATTAAAAAACGGATTGGTATTAAATTTATTGGGAATTTTTCGAATGAAAAAAAATTATAATAGTTTGAAAGAAAAAGGACCAGGGACGAAGTATTTTTTTTTTCTTTCTCTCTAGGATGGTCTGGAAACAGTCTCTAGGATAGTCTGGAAAATGTACGAAGGAGGAGGATAAATATTAATCAAAGTTACACTTTAGCTCCTCCAAGATTGAGTTATTACAATTAAATCCTTAAGTTTCACTTTTGACACATAAGCTCCTCAATAAAATATATAACTTTTTATTTAAAATTTCCAATATAATAACTTTACTACAAAAATTTCCTATTTATCTATTTAGACATTATATAATTAAAATTAATTTATTAACATCTAAAATCACGTAAATGATCAAAAATATTAAAATAAACCCATAATTATTTCAATTACCATATATTGCCTAACATGAGATGCAATGCACCTCACCCCTGACCAAAATAGTGCCTAAGTTTAGGGTCGTGACACTCACTCCCTCTTAAAGAAAATTCGTTCCAAATTTGGAATTGAATTACCTGATCGCTTAAATAATCACATATATTTCTCACGCCTCTCGGATTCTCGAAACCCAAGTGGCTTCCTCAAGGATATGATTTTCCCACTAAATTTTCACAACCCAAATACTCTAGGTTTTCAATTCCCTGACTTGTGATTCTAATAACTCTCAACTGTTCTTCCACATAAATCAAATCAGCCTGAATATCCTCGGTTGAAGAACTCCATACAAGGGAAGGATCATAAAGATACTTTCTCCCATACAATATTTCATACGGTGCCAATTCAATACTCAATCAAGGTTAACTGAACTTCTCAAAATGAATGAAACTCCATCATATACACACGAAACATCTCCTCAAGACTCTGGATAGTTCTCTCTGTCTGCCTATTCATCTGAGAATGAAACGCAGAACTGAAACTCAATTTGGAACCCAAAGCCTTGTACCAAGCCTTCCCAAGATCGTCATGTGAATCTCGGATCCCGATCTGATAAAATGTTGATTGGTACTCTATGAAGTCAAACAATCTCTCGCAATCTAGATTTATGACATTCCTCTAGGACTTGTCTTTTAGACTTTTGCGAAGACGATACATCAATTCTACCTCTGAAGGTTAAAATTCCATCATTATTCAATACAATATCTCTGGTCCTTCCATCTTAAACTGCCAAATAATTTCCTTCAATTTAGGATCATTTTGTTGAGCTTCCATAAGGTCTTCATACAAAATAGATATAGCTCGAACATTCACAAGTAACATCTCATCTTACAACTCATGGGACATCAATGTTGATAAATAAGCCTTTTGGCTAATCACATCTTCAACCACATTAGCTTTCCTAGATGGTATGAAATAACGTAATCAATGTCTTTTAATAATTCTAACCATTGACTCTGCATGTTGTTCAATTCCTTCTAAGTAACCAAATACTGCAACTCTGTTGATCGGTAAAATCTTAATTTTAGCTTCATATAGATAATGTTTCCACTTAAGTAATGCAAAATAATTGCAACCAACTCCATGTTGAGAATAGGATAATTCTGCTCTGCGCGTGTTCACTTTCTCGAAGCATAAGCTATCCCCTTTCCATTCTGCATAAGAACACAACCCAACTTCCTTTGACGCGTAACTAAATTCACAAAGTTCTCACATCCATCAAGCATGGTAAGAATCGAAGCTGTAATAAATCCCTTCATCATATCGATAAAACTGGCTTCACACAGCCTCCCACACAAATGATACCTCCTTCTGAATCAACTTAGTCAACGGTGTTACAATTCTCGAAAATCCATCAATAATCCTTATGTGGTAATTATGCCAAACCAAGAAAACTACGGACTTCTATCACTGTCGAAGGTTGTTCCATTTGACCATGGTCTCAATCCTCGAAATATTCATTACAATACCCGAGTTTGAAACTACAGGACCCAAAATAAAATCCTCTCTAGCCAAAACTCAAACTTTCCGAACTTTGCAAACAATTGCTTCTCACAAAGAACAAATAACCCATTCGCAAATAATTTTTCATGATCTTCTCGGGACTTTGAATAAACAAGGATATCATCCATAAAGATTACCACAAGGTTATCAAGGTAAGGTTTAAAATCTTTACTCATCATATCCATAACACAACCGATGCATTCTATAAGGTGCTTTTGATATCGGCATTGAACCTGGCCTTAAATCATTACAAAATTCCACTGCCCTATCTGGTAGCATGGAATACTCCGTTGAAACACCTTTACAACTCACTCACAACCGGTACAAAAGATACTTCGGGTGACTTATTATTCAAGTCTAACCAAATAATTTTCACACCCTTTTAGACAATACTTTCGGGCCTTTAATACAGATGTGACATAAATAACAAATAATGACTCATCCACATCAAACACAAATTGAGGCAAATCATGCATAGAAAAGAAAACCCGCTTCTTACGACAGTCTACCATAGCATGCCAACCACTTGACCAATCAATGCCAAGTATAACTTCAAAATCACGAATTGCTAACTCTACCAATTCAACAGGCAATACATGCCCCCATACGATCCCCTCACCATCATGATAAATCAAAGAGGATTCGAGGCACTCTCCCACAGGAGTAGAAACCTCTAGCACATAAGGCAACAACTTAGGCAGCTTATGCAAAGTGAATGAAAAAAAAATAATGCCACATAAGAATGGGATGAACTGGGATCTATAAAAGTATGACCCCTATCTCTTGAGAGAGGTAATATACCTCTAATGACCGCGGTGGGATCTACCTCGCCTCGACCCAAGGCAAATACTCTACCTTCACTCTCTCCTTAGGCTTCCCTTCAACATCCCTCTTTACACCACCTCTTTGCTGGCCACCCTGCTATCTGCCACCCGTAGCTCGACCCCGTCAAAATCTAGGACAATCTTTTCTGAAGTGCCCCTTTTCTCCACAATTCATACATTTTCCTTGTTTGTTCCAACAGTTTTCTTCGGAGTGCCCCAATTTCTTACAAAAGCTACAAATAATCCCATACTGACCTGATTTTGGATGTGCCACTGAAACTGCACCCTGTCCCCCTTGCACACTCCCTGAAGTTAAAGCCCTGGGTTGTTCTCTACCTTGTCCTTGATACCTATGCTGGCTTCCACCAACCCTTTCAAATCTTCCTCGGTGCTCCTCAATGTCAGTCTCAATCCTATGTGCCCTATCCACGATTGTCTGATAATCGGTCAACTCAGGAGTTGATAATTGCTTCCTAATCTCAAGCCTCAAACCTTTTACAAACTGATTAACTCTCCTCACTTCATGTGGTAACAAGTAAGTGTAATACCGAGCCAATTTTGAAAACTTAGCTGAATACTGAGCCAACGTCATGGTTCCTGCTCTAAACTTAACTCTACCTCCTTCTTATCCCGGGTAACCATTGAAATAAAATAATCCTTGAAGTTCCAAGTGAAATCATCCCAAGTCTGAGGCGTATGCTCCCGCTCCCAACTTCCCTTCAGAATTTGCCACCAATGCTCTGCAGGTCCTTCCAGCTTAAAAATAGCACATCTAACCTTCTCTTCCTTGGGACTATCTATAGCCTCAAATATTTTGTTCATTGATTCTAACCATCTTTCTGCCTTTAACGTATCCCAATCCCCATTAAAACCGGATGTATTCATCTTTACAAACCTTTCCAATTCATGTCCTTGTCGTCCCTCGTGTTCCTATTGAGCTTGTCCCCGAGCCGCCAGGTTCGTAAAAATACCCCGAACATATTCATCATCTCTCGCATTTTAGTATTCTCCTGCGCTCCTAAATTACCCACCTTTCCTTGATCCCTTTGTTGGTCATCACCATTTCCCGCCATTGAACAAATCCCCGCATTAAACACTCGTCGTCGCTTATCACACACTCCCCTTAAACTAGACATCTACCCTTGACTTCAAACCACCGCTCGATACCAACCGTGGGGCCTCTCGACCCGGGACCTATAGACTCGTGCCCCGAGCTATACGGTCCCAAACCACCTCCATTTAAAAAAAAACTTTTTGTTTAATTAACTCGAAAGTATAACAACCTTTCATAAACCAACATAAGCCTCTCCACTTGGAGGTGATATACAAACCCTCTTTTAAAATAATACAACCTCGTGTAGTTACAACATAACACAACGGAAAATATTTTATAAAACTCCACTCATTTGTGAACCGCTTAGGCATATCCACATCTTATAAGACCCATTTTTCAGTGGAACCATATAAGATAACAACGATCCGTAAGACTTTTGGCTCGATACGTAAGCCGCAACCCCGGGGCCTCAGGGCGTAGGGATAATGGGCCATAGGTATAATTAATCTCGAGCACCTTATGGAACAATTTCTCATAAGTGATCGTATTCCATTATACCCCCGATGATCAGCTGATATAAACACATTCAAGCACATACTAGATACTTGAAAATAAATCCACACTTTGGGATATCAATACATAACATGGTACTATTACTCATGTTAAACCATCACAATAGCGTAACATATATTTAAACACTATTGAATAACAAAATCCAACAACATGGTATTAATACTCATGTTCAAACCAATGAAGTAGGGCAACATGTATTTCACGCACTATATAACCAATAACCATGAATATGTACTCAAATAGGGGCACAATATATATCAAGTAAGCCTTACATATCCATGTCGTGATATTGAACATCTTCTATAAAGGTTCCATATCAATTTACCAAGTTTTTATCAACTTTGGTTAAGATTTCCAAATGACTTTCAACCATTTTCAGGACTATATCTAAAGACCTTCCCTATATCATTTTGGATCATTTAAGACTTCATTGTAAAGCCCTAATGTTGTACTAGAATTATAGTAAAAAAGGGATTAAATTCATACTAGGTTGGTTAGGGTTTAAGTTGCTTGAAAACTGATACATATTGAACCAGCCAGGGCATGACTCGTGCCCCATGGCACGACTCGTGCCCAACCCCCGCACGAGTGCACCATTTCTCACGACTAGTTACCACGAGTGACCAAAGGGAGGAACGACTCATGCTCCAGGGCACGAGTCATGCCCTACACCAAAATTCATGCCAAGGCTTAAAACATAAGCAGGACTTAGGAAAATGACATACTTCCCTTACTCCATCACCTCACTCGGCCATACTCATTCCAAGACCTCAGAAAGCTACTTCCCAAATCATTGTTACCCACCTTAACCCCAGTAATATGCTCTCCTAAGCCATATAACCTGCCAGGACCAACCCTCTTGATTAACCAACCCATTATATCGCCCAACTTCACCCTACCCCTTCCAAGCTCATTATTCTCTCATTCCAAACCAAATAAAATGATCAAAAATATTAAGAACCATTTATATAACTCCAATAACATCATTAAATACGGAATGAGCAATTATTGAAAAAAAAAATCATAATAACTTACCAAAATATTTTGAAAATAAGAAAATTTCTAATCAGCTAGGAACGATCTACGCAGCTCCCCGATCCTTTTGACGCAGTCGGATTAAAAAACGGATTGGTATTAAATTTATGGGAAATTTTTTGAATGAAATAAAATTATAATAGTTTGAAAGAAAAAGGAACAGGGACGGAGTATTTTTTTTCTTTCTCTCTAGGATGGTCTGGAAACTGTACGAAGGAGAAGGATAAATATTAATCAAAGTTACACTTTAGCTCCTCCAAGATTGAGTTATTACAATTAAATCCTTAAGTTTCACTTTTGACACATAAGCACCTCAATAAAATTTATAACTTTTTATTTAACATTTCCAATATTATAACTTTATAACAAAAAATTTCCTATTTATCTATTTAGACATTATATAATTAAAATTAATTTATTAACATCTAAAATTACGTAAATGATCAAAAATATTTAAATAAACCCATAATTATATCAATTACCATATAATGCCTAACATGATGTGCAATGCACCCCACCCCCCACGTGCTCCACACGTGACCAAAATAGTGTCAAGGCTTAGGGTCGTGACATATATTTTGCACTTTTTATTGATTGCCGATAAAGTTTTCGTAGTTTTATGCCTGTAACGAGCCCAATTTCCATAATTAAATAATAAATCTCAAACATTAATAATATGTCATCAAGAGGGCATCTCAAACGAAAACCCTAACCCTATGGTTGATGCAGGTTGATACAGGCATAAAGCAAAGAACATAAATAGATGCAACAGTCTTGAGGAAGCAGCTTGGAAGCAAGGCCGGCGCCTCACCATCGCCCAAAGGCGGCGCCCGGGCAGAGCTGTGCGAAACTTCAAAGAAGCTGCGGGCCGGCAATTTCAATGGGCTTCAGTGTTTCTTGTTTTAGGGTTTAAGTGTTTGTTTTATGATTAATTAGTATAGGGTATTTTAGTTCTTTCATTTAAAAAAGTGTTCTAGGGTTTTATTAGGATTTTCATTCTAGTATTTATAGTTGTATTCGGGTTTGAGAAAGGGGCAGACTTTTGATTATATGAAATAGAAAAGAAAAAGCTTAGGCTTTCAATTATTGATTCTCATTATTTTCGTTCAGTCATAAATCTCTATCCTTCCATTTGCATCATTTGGTATTGAAAGGCCCTTATTTGATATGCAGATGATCAGACAGCTATGGTTTGACTTAGCTGTCAGATATTTGTTGAATTGTGCAAATGGAATAAGTGAAGCTTGAAATAATGATAGGACAAAGAACACAATGAAATAATGCAAGTGTGTGAATGTGTTTGCGTAAATATAATAACACGTAGAATTTAAAGTGGTTCGTAGTTCACTCCTCCTACATCCACCCCCACCGTCAATCTTGACAAGTGAGATCAATTTTATTATAATCTTAATCAACAAGAATTACAAATGATTGATAAGGCAAGTTCCTTGAACTTCCTCTTCCTAATTAGTACAAATAACTAGGGATACACTTAAAGTACGCCTTAAGTGTTTTTACAACTTGAAGTACAGCCTCAAGATTTTACAAAAACAACTAATACACTCAAAGAACAGCTTTTGAGTGTTTACAAATTATTTCTACACCTAAAGTACAGTCTTAGGATTTGGAATTTGTGAATTAACACACTAGGGTTGTTGTTGTTGAAACAGGGGTTTCAGTCAAGGTTTTTGGTTTGAAAAGTGTTTGAAGGGTAGGGATTGGTGTGTAGGGATTTGTGTGTAGGGATGTAAGGGAGAGGTTTATGGACTGTGAAAAAGAGTATTTTTCAAGAGTGTTTTGTGTAGAGGATGAACTCCTCTATTTATAGCCTTCAATGTAGCCGTTGGAATATGACTGTTGCAGCTTCATTAATGACTCTTTGACTGGTCTTTGCCCCACTTGTCCACTTGCAGTGTCTTCATGAGCCGGCTTGAGCTGAGAGCTTCCAGAAGGTCTTCAATGGTCTTCAAAGGTGAACTTGATAGCTGTGAGGATACAGTATCCATCTTGGTTGAGATTTTGGCATCAAAGAATGAGACAGAGTAATGGCTGTCTGAGGGACAAAAGTCATAGCTGTCAGATCATACCAAGGCTTAACTATCAGAGATGATCTCTAATAAGGATTGAGATGCACTTGATGATCTTGATATCTTAGAGGGGGAATATGATTCATGTTATTGATTGATTGTAACCAAAGTATAAGGTAGAATCATAACTGTCAGACTCACAGCTGTCAGATAAACTGAAAGATGAATATGACAGATTTCCTCTTTTGATATAAACCCTGTTCTATATATATATTCCTTTATCAAAACCAACTAACTGAGACATTGATCAAAGTTAGGTCCTAACAATTTCCCCCTTTTTGGTAAAGGAAGATCTATTTAGAACATGTATTCACAGTTAATGATAAGAGAAATACTAATGAAAGAAATAATTCAGGGATTCATATCATGCACAAGTAATCAGAATGAGATTGAAATACTTGGATTTGATCTCAAGATGAGAGAAGTTCACATATTACAGCCATAAAAACTAAACCAAACAAAATAGATTGTTTCAACCACAAAAAAATGTTCCAACATAGTACGCTTCAATCATCGCCGCTTGATCATAGAACTCTTCTCTTTCTTGCCTTCGAAAGGAGCTCATTTCTTTCTTCCTCCAGCTCTCTTCTCATTTCCTCGGTTCAACTCCTCTGTAATAGAACTCATTTTTCCATTCCCAAGTCATCCTCTCATCATATTTGAAGAACTTATCTTCCTTTGCTTTCAGTTGGGCCCTTGTAAGAGGCATCTGATCATTTCTTATTCTCATTGTGGCCCACAAATGCTTCTTCTTGTTCCTTGCTTTCTTGCTTTTCTTGGGCACATGGGATGGATCTGGTTGAGGAACAGGGGACATATGAACTGGGGCTTGAGGAACAGGGGACATATGAAAGGATTGTTGAGGAGGGTTGGAAATGGAAGAAGATGGAATTATTATGGGAGAGTCTTGATCTGGGCTTGAAGGATCATCATCATCATCATCGCTGTCAGAGTCTGAGGAAAGTTCAATAACATTATTGGCTCTGTTTTGGCTGACAGCTATGGATTCTCTGAACTCTTTGATCTCAGGAATAGAGATCAATTTCATGAAGTGAGAGTTTTCATTGGGTGAGTTGAAGAGAATGGGATCAACAGAGATGAAGGGTGAAAGATAGGGCTCAATGCCTGGAATTAGGGTTGGGGGAAAGATATTGACAATTTTGCTTATCAAAAGCATAAGGGCACACTTTTGTTCAAACAGAGAGAGAAAGAATGATTTTGCAAGCTCAATGCACAAGGTGAAAACTAGACCTTTTGGCATAAAGAGACAAGAATTGAGTGATGGAGTGAGAAGTTGGCTGAAGAGAATTTCCCAATCAATAAGTGTATTGGGAGTGATGAATTTTGGGAAGGATGGGATTTGGTGAACAAAATTGGAGGTTGATGAAGTCCTTGACACTTTCCACTCTTCATAGGCAAAGAATACTAATCCTGCAAGATTTCTTGCCACCATAATCAAACCATTTCTTGACAGTTCCCGGATTTTGGATAGGTAAAGGGGTTTGCAATTTCTGGGATATGATTTACATGGGCTAACCTTGTCCTTGCAGCCTTGATGGAAGAGATAGAGAAATCAATGCCACAGCTAAGCATCCAAGGTTCTTTCTTGGGAAGGTAGGCTTGATTTAGAGTGGGAGGAATGGAATGACTTGGAGGGCTATCAGGACTGTTAGGGAAGGGATCACTGTCAGACATATCTTGACCTTGTCCAGCTAGGATTGGACTCTGAGGGGAGGCTTCAACAGATTCATTTTCAGGGATTGGAGAAATTGGCTTGGAAGGAGCAGAGGCATGGGTTGAAAAAGGATGGGATTGAAATAGAGGATTGAGCAAGACTTTGATTGAGGAGATCAGAGCTAAATTGAGATTATAGGAGATTTAATGCTGCCCTGACTTCTCCTTTGGTCAACTTTTGCTCAAGAATGGTTACAAGGGCTGCCTCATTTTCTGGGGTTCCATCAAACACAAGTCCCTTGCATGCATTCATAATTGTTTCTCCCTTTGAGACAAGATTGGGATCAATTTCAACTCCAACCTTTTTGAGACTTTGAATAACCTCAGTAGTCTTATCAGGATTCCCCCTATCAATTTCAACAGTTGGGGCAGGTTCATTTACAGGCTCAGTCTCAGGTATAGAGGGGATGGTTTGGATATCTACATCCATAGCTGTCACCTTTGGATTGCTGGATGACTCTCCTGGTCCACTTCTTTTCTTGATAAACCTAGACCTGAGTTCATCTATGGCTATCACTGTCTCCTCTTTACTTAGAACATCATCAAGAAAAATGAGAGCAGCCTTTTCAGTATCAGGGTTCCCATCCAACTCAATAGCATCAATGGCTCTCAAGATTTTGGCTAACTGTTGAGGTTGGGTAGAGGGGATGCTTTCATCGTTGTTCCCCTTAAAGGTTGCTTCTCTGATTGTTCTTTGAGGTTAAGGATAGCTTCTATGGCTGACTGATGACCAGAGCTAGGTGTGGATGACTTGTCCACTCTTGACCGGTAGTGGATTTTGGAGAAAGGGAAGGGGTATTTATTTTGGTTTTCTTGGCCTTGGGTGCTTTCTTTTCAGGTTTTCTTTTCTTTGGCAAGGATTTAGAAGGAATGGATAAGGAGGAATGTACCTTGGAT
Organism: Adenophora triphylla var. japonica; assembly: GCA_022495995.1. NCBI lineage: Eukaryota > Viridiplantae > Streptophyta > Magnoliopsida > Asterales > Campanulaceae > Adenophora > Adenophora triphylla. The sequence continues at coordinate 34,870 of JAFEMH010002333.1, read as the reverse complement.
CTGGTGACTGCCTGCCTGGTAGGGATAGCTGTCAGAGGTTGTTTGCCCTTGTGCAGAGTTTTGGACAAGTCAATAGCTGCCTGAAGCTCTTGAGGGTCTATGTTAGCATCACCAGCATCAGATTGACCTATGGTGTTATCTCCATGACTGTCAACAACACCCCTTTCTTCATCATTCTTTCCATGGCTGTCAGAGAAGGTTCTTTCACTGTCAGCTACCTGATGATCCTTGTTTTTGCCTTTATTTCCATGAGATACCAGTCTTTTTCAACAACCCTGTCTTCTTGACATTGGATTGTACACCCCTCTTTATTCTCCTACTTGTAGCCAATGCTACCAAGTCCTTCCAATGTTCAATCTTCTTCCTTGTTTCTTCACGCATCTTTTCTTGAGTTTCAGTAAAACTGCTAGTGCTTACATCATCTCCACCTCTCATTATGGCTCCTTTCTTTTGTTTCAATGCAAAAGTTCTGTCATTGAAACATTTTGTCTCTGACAGCTTCACAGTCTTCAGCCATTTCTTGTGTAGAGGAGGATTGAGCTTAGGAATTAGGACTTCAAGAATTCCACTCATGAATCTGAAGTTGTTCATCTTTCCACCTTGCTTCTTGAATTTTAGAGTAGAGGTTGAGGCTGCAAGCTGGAAGTTGTGGAGAAGAACAATGCACCAGTTTGTGTCTTTGGTCATCAGGCTTAGCATTTGCTTCCATTCATTTGATCCCATTTGATCAAATGAAGATTTCTTGCCATCAATGGCTTTGTTGACCACATCCATAAGAGTTGATTTGAAAATATCAGCTTTGTCCTTCACCATTGCCTTGTCCTGTACACTCTTGAAGTCATGAACTTTAACCCCAAAGAATTTCTCATATACAGTCTTCAATCTATCTGACCCTCTATCCCATATGTTTGTCACAGCATCTGCTTTGTTTGGGATTCCATAGACTTCACTGACCATTTCTTGAGTAATGGTTATCTCAACATTGTCTATGGTGGCAGTTATTGAATTGTTTTCCTTGTTCATCTTTCCCACAAGGTAAATTTCTCTGCACAGTTCTTCATAAATTGGAGGTCTGGCTCCCATGAAATTAAGCAATTCATTGACCTCAAGAAGTTCTTTTGTGAGGACCCCGACCCGGAACCTACACGTGTCCCGAGTTGGAGAGTCCTCAAACTAACCCAAATATACTAAACTTTTAAAACTTTAAATTAAACTTCAAACATAAATATCATTAACGTTGTCATTTCAAAATAACTCCACTCCTCTCCACATTGGAGGAGGAGTTGACCAACTTTGAAAACCTTTACCTGTTTAGTTACAAAAGATATTGGTTTTAACGTAGAAATGGAAAGTTTATAATTACAAACTCCCAAAAGGAATTATAACAAAATACTTTCTACGCCAACCTAACGTACCCCGACAATACCCAAAAGCTCACTGCCAAACTCCTTTCCGTCCTTACTTGGGTGGTCCTCCTGTCTCGGGATCTAAAAACATTAAAGGGAGAGGGGTGAGAATAAATCTCAGCAAGCTATTATGAATGCAGCAATATGCCAGATAAATGCAACACATAACAAGTCGCACATAACACATTGGAAAAGCTGTAAACACATTCCATTTCCTTGGTTTACCTTTTCCCGTCTGAACAGTAGTCGTACAACATTGGGTATAATAATACTCCAATCTTACAGTGAGCTGCTTAAGCAATACTCACATCTTATAAGACCCGTTTTTCAGGGAACCAAATAAGATAGTAGCAACTCTGTAAGGCTTTTGGCTCAATACAGATGCTATACCCCATCCTGTGGCCACAGGAGGGGACGGCCACAGATATAACATAATCCGATCACATTAGGTCACACTTCCATAATTGATCGTATTATGTTATACCCCCAATGTCAGCTGACTCACACATTATCAAGCACATAATAGATACTTGAATAAAATCCACAAAAAGGGATAACAATATATCAACATGGTAAAATATACTCATGTCCAACCAATATCATAGTGCAACATTTGATCAACACACTATGCATAATATAACCAATGTATATGAACTCAATGTAAGGCAAGGAAGTACCATCAATCCATCCTACAAGGTCATTATACAATAATACAAGGCCTCTATGAAGATTCACGTTCAATTTACCAAGTGGGAGTTACAATCTATAAGTGACCAAACAAGATTGCTAAACAAATTCTGATTCAGATTTAAAGTTCAGTTCTGAAGGCTTGGGCGACCGCCCATACCACTTGGGCGACCGCCCAAGTGGGTTTTCAAATGGTTCCAAGTTTCTGTCTAGTTGGGCGCCCGCACACACCAGCATGGGCGACCGCTCATAGAGGAATTCAAAGGGAAGGGCGACCGCTCAACACCTCTTGGGCGACCGCCCAAGAGGCTTTTCCAAGGTACTCAAGTTTCTGGACACATGGGCGGCCGCTCATGCCCCCTTGGGCGACCGCCCAAGTGCCTGATCCAGAATTTCCAGGTTTCCTAAATTCCCTTTCTTACCATTTTTCCTTTCCTTTACAATACTCTTTATATTCATGAACACCAAGTGATTTCTAGCTCTACAAGGGTCATCATAAACCAAGTAAACCCATAGAAATGTAAACCTAATTTATTCATCCCTAAATCTTCCACCCAATTCATACTCTCTACATCAACTACCATGAACATTTAAATCATCCTATTTCATTTATCAATCATCCCACTCCTACAAGGTTTCCAAAGCATATAACAACCATTAATATAACAAGGATAACATTTATAATTTATGAACATTTATAAGAAGGGAAGTCATAACAACTTACCTAGCCAATACAAGATGAAATGAAGCTTTTCTAGGCTTGATCAACTCCTTGAGATGAACCACTCACAAAAGGACACTTGGATTTGAAAATGGTTGAGAAATGGCTTGCTAGAAAATCTTGGAAAGGAGAGGCTTTCACAAGGCTCTTTCCATGGAGAATTGTAAAGAAAATGAAAATGATGAGGGAGATGAATAGGGAAAGTAGGGGAAGAGTGAAAGAAAGTATAAGGGAGGTATGGGGAGTAAGTAGGTGTCATTGACTAAGAGTGAAGGGGAGTATTTTATGGTATGGCCCCTCCCCAAGCCTAGCTAATTTCTTAGGCTTTCTACAAAATAAATAAAACCCCTTTTTCTTTTCCATTATTTATTCTACACAATTTAACCTCCTCATACTTTTTATCAAATTTCTATTTTTATATTTTCTTTTAGAACATTAATTTATTTTCCTATCATTTATCCTAATATAATAAATCAAGTATATAAAAATGGACACATAATATTAACAGTAATATTAAAAACACACAATATGGTATTAAAATTAGTGCCTAGGGTTAGGGTCGTTACACTCACTCCCCCTTAAAGAAAATTCGTCCCGAATTTTAAAAGACTTACTTGGATTTTCAAACAACCACCGGTATTTTGCTCTCATCTCCGACTCTTGCTCCCACGTCGCTTCCTCAATGGTATGATTCTTCCAAAGGACCTTCACTATAGGGATACTCTTAGTTCTCAACTCCTTAACTTGGAATTCTAAGACTCTTAATGGCTCTTCAACATAATACATGTCCGCTTGGACATCATCGGGGGGAGAACTCAAAATGTGGGAAGGATCATGACAATACTTCCTCAACATAGAAACATGAAAAACATCATGGAGTAAAGAAAAAGACAGAGGCAATGCCAACCGGTAAGCCAAATTCCCAATCTTCTCTAAGATCTCAAACGGACCAACGAACCTCGGAGCCAATTTACCCTTATTACCAAACCTTTTGATTCCCGTCCTCGGAGAGACCTTCAAAAACACAAAGTCACCAACCTGAAAAGATAAATCCCGTCTTCTATTGTCGGCGTAGCTTTTCTGTCTACTCTGAGCCGTCTTCAATCTATCCCGAATCACCTTGATCTTCTCCGTTGAATCTCTAACCAAATCCGGACCCCAAAGTCTTGCTTCACCCACTTCATCCCAACACATCGGAGATCTACACTTCCTACCATACAACGCTTCATACGGAGCCATCTCAATGCTAGACTGATAACTGTTGTTGTAGGCAAACTCCACTAAAGGTAGATGATCCTCCCATGACAATTGGAAATCCATCACACAAGCCCGTAACATATCCTCAAGTATCTGAATAGTTCTCTCGGACTGACCGTCGGTTTGAGGATGAAACGCCGTACTGAAACACAATTTAGAACCCAAGGCTTCATGCAATGCTCTCCAAAATCTAGATGTAAACCTCGGATCTCTGTCAGAAACAATACTAACCGAAACTCCGTGAAGTCTCACAATCTCCTTCATATACAACTGAGCTAACTTCTCTAACGAAAACTTGGTTGACACCGGAAGAAAATGAGCCGACTTCGTTAACCGATCCACAATAACCCAAATAGCATCCATCTTCTTCGCGGTAAGAGGCAAACCCGAAACAAAATCCATCGAGATCCCTTCCCATTTCCATTCCGGAATATCCAATGGTTGAAGTAGTCCCACCGGTCTCTGATGTTCTGCCTTAATCTGTTGACAAGTCAAACACTTGGACACATAATCCGCAATTTCCCTCTTCATTCCATTCCACCAATACCCACGCTTCAAGTCTTGATACATTTTGGTACTACCCGGATGAATCGCAAACTTGGACTTATGGCCATCCTCTAAAACACGCTTCTTGATTTCCGGCGATGAAGAAACGCAAATTCTCCCTTGGAAAGTTAAAATCCCATCTCTATTCAAAGCAAATTCCCCGGCTTTCCCATCTTGTACTTGATCAAAAATTTTCTTCAATTCCGGATCACCTTGTTGAGCTTCCTTCAAATCTCCATACAATGTCAGAACGGCTCGAACATTCAAAATGATTACTTCACTCTTCAATTCCCGAGAACTCAAAGCTGTCACATACACCTTTCGGCTAATCGCATCCGCCACTACATTGGCCTTTCCCGGATGATAAGAAATTATACAATCAAAATCCTTCAAAAACTCAAGCCATCTCCTTTGTCGGTTGTTCAACTCCTTTTGGGTAAATAAGTATTTCAAACTCTTATGATCGGTAAAAATCTCAAACTTCGCCCCATAAAGGTAGTGTTTCCACTTATGCAACGCAAATACAATCGCTGCCAATTCCATATCATGAGTAGGGTAATTCTGTTCCGCCGGTGATAACTTCCTAGAGGCATACGCAATAACCTTCCAATTTTGCATGAGGACACATCCCAAACCCGCCTTCGAGGCATCACTATAGATCACAAAATTCTCACAACCATCCGGAAGGGTAAGAACAGGAGCCGTCGTCAACCTCTTCTTCAATTCGTTAAAACTTTCTTCACACTTGGAATCCCATATGAATGATACATCTTTCCGAGTCAACCTAGTCAATGGAGTAGCGATCCGAGAAAACCCTTCAATGAACCTCCGATAATACCCCGCCAAACCAAGGAAACTACGGACCTCAGTCACCGTCGAAGGTTGCTTCCAATTAACCACGGCCTCAATTTTCGAAGGATCCACGGAAATCCCCGAACTCGACACAACATGCCCCAAGAAAGAAACCCGCTCAAGCCAAAACTCACACTTGTTGAACATGGCGTACAACTGCTTCTCACGAAGAACGGACAATACAATCCTCAAATGATTCTCATGCTCTTCCCGGGACTTAGAATAAACAAGGATATCATCTATGAATACCACCACGAAGCTATCAAGATAAGGCTTAAAGACACGGTTCATCATATCCATAAACACGAATTTGGAGCATTAGTCAATCCGAACGGCATCACAACAAACTCATAGTGACCATATCTAGTTCGGAAAGCTGTTTTAGCAATATCATCCGGCCTAATCTTCAACTGATGGTATCCGCTTCTCAAATCAAGCTTTGAGTAGATAACAGAACCTTGGAGTTGGTCAAATAAATTATCTATGTGCGGAAGAGGATACTTATTCTTTATAGTGGCTTGGTTCAACAAACGATAATCTATACACAGTCGTAAGGTACCATCCTTCTTCCTAACAAATAGAACCGGTGCTCCCCATGGAGACACACTAGGGCGAATAAAACCCCGGTCTAGCAATTCTTGCAATTGGACCTTCAACTCCTTTAACTCGGCCGGAGCCATTCTATAGGGTGCTTTAGAGATAGGGGCGGTACCGGGTACTAAGTCAATACAAAACTCTACCTCACGATCCGGAGGCATAGAGTACTCACTAGAAAACACGTCACTAAACTCATTCACAACCGGAACATGAGCTAACTCGGGCGACTTCTTATGGGAATCTACCACATAAGCCAAGTACCCCGCACACCCCTTAGATAACATCTTTCTAGCTTTTAAGGCGGAAATAACATGTAAACCGAACATAGATTTATCCGCATCAAATATAAAAGTAGACACATCAGGCATAGCAAATGAGACTCGTTTTCTACGACAGTCTACCAAGGCATGACACTGACTCAACCAATCCATCCCAAGGATCACATCAAAATCACGGATTGGTAACTCGACCAAATCCACGGCAATACATGCCCACATATAGTCACATCACAACCACGATATATCAAAGAAGATGTGAGGCTCTCTCCCATAGGAGTAGAGACCTCCAACACATAAGGCATAGATTCGAGGCAAAATATGCAATGAGAATGCAAAATGAGATGCCACAAATGAATGGGAAGACCCGGGATCTATAAGAATGCGGGCCTTAACTCTGAGATAGGGAACTATACCTCTAATGACGGCATTAGGATCGACCTCTCCTCGACCCAAAGCAAACACTCGACCTTGGACTCTATCCTTGGGTTTCCCATCAACATCTCTCTTCACACCACTACCTTGTCCCCCTTGACCACTACCCGAAGCTTGCTTACTCGCCACTTGGGACAATTCCTCCGGAAAATGGCCCGTCGACCCACACTCCAAACACTTGCCTTGCTTGCTCCAACACTTGTCCTCCGAATGCCCTTGCCTCTTGCAATATCCACACGTTGTCCCAAACCGATGGAGTCGCACGATTTGCCGGAGCCGCTACGTTTCCTCCTCGATTTGCTCCGGAGTAAAAGTCCTTGGTGCGCCCTATTATGTCCCGAACCTTGACCTTGGAATCTATTTCTGTTCCCACCTTCATTTTTACCACGATGCTCCTCTATGTCATTCTCAATCCGATACGCCATGTTCACAGCCGCTTGGAAGTTGGCGAAGTCATGAGTCAAAAGCTGCTTCCGGAACTCTACCCTTAAGCCTTTCACAAACCGATAGATATGCCTCTCCTCATCCGGCACCAAATGAGGACAATATCGGGCCAACTCGTAAACTTTGCTGAATACTTTGCGCTATCGTCATGGTCCCTTGCTCCAATTTCGAAACTCGCCTTCCTTCTTATCTCTAGACACCATTGGAACGAAGTGATCCCGGAACTTACGGGTGAAATTCTCCCAAGTTTGCGGTGTCAAATCCCGGTCCCAACCATCCTTCACTACCTGCCACCTGTGCTCCGCGGGTCCTTCCAACTTGAAAACGGCACATCTCACCTTTTCCGCATCTGAACTCTCCATAGCCAAGAAAATCTTATTCATTGCTTCAAGCCACCTTTCCGCCTTCACCGGATCCGGATCTCCGTTGAAGCTAGGAGGAGACATCTTCACGAACTTCTCTAGACCATGGTGCCCTTGCCTACCTTCGGGTTGTTGTTGTCCCCTACCTTGATTCTGAGTTGCCATATTCTGAAGAAACACTCGGAACATATCCATCATCTCGGCATTCGGATTACCAACATTACCCAAAGCCCGATCCTGATCTCCATCATTACCCGCCATTAGTACAAACCCCTGCATTAAACACTCGACGTCAGTTATCACACACTCTCACTCAGCTAGACTCTACCCAAGAATTCTAGCAGAGCTCGATACCAGTGTGAGGACCCCGACCCGGAACCTACACGTGTCCCGAGTTGGAGCGTCCTCAAACTAACCCAAATATACTAAACTTTTAAAACTTTAAATTGACTTTCAAACATAACCATTAATAATCATAACATTTCAAAATAACTCCACTCAACTCCACATCGGAGGAGGAGTTGACTAACTTTGAAAACCTTTGATTGTTTAGTTACAAAAGATTAAGGTTATGACGTAGAGTTTAAAGTTTATAATTACAAACTCCAAGAAAGGAATTATAACAAAATACTTTCTACGTCACCCTAACGTACCCCGACAATACCCAAAAGCTTACTCCAAACTCCTCTCCGTCCTTACTTGGCCGGTCCTCTGTCTCGGGATCTAAAAACATTAAAGGGAGAGGGGTGAGAATAAATCTCGGCAAGCTATTATGGATGCAACAATATGCCAAATAAATGCAACATATAACAAGTCGCACGTAACACATTGGGAAAGCTATAAACACATTCCATTACCTTGGTTTACCTTTTCCCGTACGAACAGTAGTCGTACAACATTGGGTATAATAATACTCCAATCTTACGGTGAGCTGCTTAAGCAATACTCACATCTTATAAGACCCGTTTTCGGGGAACCAAATAAGATAGTAGCAACTCTGTAAGGCTTTTGGCTCAATACGAGATGCTATAACCCCATCCTGTGGCCACAGGAGGGGACGGTCACGAATATAACATAATCCGATCACATTAGGTCACACTTCCATAATTGATCGTATTATGTTATACCCCAACGTCGGTGACTCACACATATCAAGCACATAATAGATACTTGAATAAAATCCACAAAAAGGGATAACAATATATCAACATGGTAATATATACTCATGCCCAACCAATATCAAAGTGTAACAATTTATGAATACACTTAAACATAATATCAACAACAATATATATGAACATCAATGTGAGGAAATGAGGGATCATAAACCCATCCTACAAATTCCATATACAATGATACAAGACCTAAATGAAGGTTCACGTTCAATTTACCAAGTGGGAGTCTTAATTTATAAGTGGCCAACAAACTTGCTAAACGATCCTAGTTTAAATCAAGAAATTTTGGTTCGGGGTCTTGGGCGACCGCCCTTACCACTTGGGCGACCGCCCGAGTGGACCTCAAGAGAATTTGTGGTTTTACGCGGCTTGGGCGACCAGCCTAACCTACTTGGGCGACCGCCCAAGTGTACCTCAAAGCCAATTGAACCTCTGCCATGATGGGCGGCCGCCCGACCCCCATGGGCGACCGCCCAAGTCTCCTCCAGCCCATTTTTTCAGTTTTTAACCCCTTTTAACCCTATTTCTCCTTTCCTCTACCATGGCTTACAACAAGAACACCCAAGAACACCTTCATCTTACCAAGTCCCATTCAAAACATATAAACTCAAACCCAAGTAACCTAGAAGGATTATCACTACAAATCCCACCCATTTCAACCCTTTAGATTCTCTTCCTTAAACCCTAACTTCAACCAAGTTCATTTTCTAATCATTGACACCCATTTGGGTTTCGAGCAAGGAATCATCATTTCAAGAACAAGAACAACAATCAAAGAACTCATGAACACATAGAAGAAGGGAATCATAACAACTCACCTTTTGGATTTTATAAGGAAATGTTGGAATCTTTCTAGCTAGATGGCTTCCTCTAGGTCATCCAACTTCAATGGTGCCCTTAGACTTGATTTTTGGTGAAGAAATGCTTGACTTCAAAGCTTGGGCAAAGGGGACTTCAATGGAGGTTTTTCTCTATTTTCTCTAGGATGAAGAATGGTGGTGAATGAAGGAGAAGGAGGAAGGGGAGTAAGAGGAGGTGTGGGGAATGGACACTTGGCAAGAGGATGGGAGAGCAAGAAAATTGGCCCCTCACAAATATCTACCAAGAAGGCTTTCATCTTTATTTTTAATTTAAACTTAACCCTTAACCCAATAATTCATCCTACTCACTCATTTAACCTCCTCAATTATTTATCTATCTAATAAATTCCCATTTTTATTATTTCCCCTAGTTTCTTTATTTAATGTCCAATAAATTCTTAAAAGATCCTAAATTTACTTTTCACCCAATTTACTCTTAATTTAAGAATTTAAAGGCATAATTGAACACATAAAGATATCATAAATATTAAAAGCATATAATTAAATAATTAAAATGAGTGCCTAGGGTTGGGGTCGTCACAATTTAGGTGATCAATTTGTATCACTAGAAAAAGAGTTGATATCTCTTAAAGATAAAATAAATCAACAAGTTTGGATCAACGAAAGGGATATAATTGACCAATTACATCAATTAGTTAAAGTTAATCTAGAAGAGTCATGTTTATACGTTCAAACAGATGTTCCCATGATTCAACCTCCTATCAGTGGAAGGATTCAAAATGGAGGATAATACTAATGAGTTTGTAAAAATTTTAGAACAAAAGTTGAGAGATTTAAATCTCGGTGTCCTTTCTAAAGAAGGAACATCAAATCAGAATGAGTCTTCTGAAAATAATGAGATTGAGATTGAGATTCAATCCGATTCCTCAGAAGGAAATGAGGAGATTAATCAATTAACCAATATGTTTCTTGATTTAAACACTAATAATAATATTAGTGAATTAAATCCAATTTATGCTCCTAAACCTCTTGATAAATATTATTATCAAAGGCCCTCGCCTCAAGATCTTCTTTTTGAAGAACTGAGCCATTCGAGAATTCTTACTACTTGGAAAAGCCATTTATGAATGGAATATTGATGGCTTAAATGATAAACAAATATTAGATGTAATACATAGAATAATGATGTATTCTACTGTTTGTAGCGGCATGGCAATAGTGATCTTTGCCATAGCCAATTTTGTTATAAACTGGTTTTGTTGGCCAATTAAGAGGTTGGTGGGATCGTTATCTTCACGGAACCACAAAAAATAGAAATAAGAAATCATAAAAAAGTGGTTAAAAGCTGAACCGGGTAGTGATGGTTACTCTTTTGAAGAAGATGCAGTGTATACTTTGTGTCTTGCTATCTTACAACATTTTGTAGGAAATACCATTCCAATCGCTGAGAAGTTGCATACACTTCTCCAAAATCTTAGATGTTCATCTTTAACCCATTTTAGATGGTATAAAGATACATTTTTATCTAGGGTATATCAATTAACAAATCCTAATTCAACCCATTGAAAATCTAAATTTATAGATGGCCTTCCTCATCTTTTGCTTTGCTTAAAAGGTTGACAATCTTTAAGGATGAAAAATGATGGTATAAATATTAATTATGCTGAATGCTATTATGGACAACTAATTTGTAGTTGTATAAATGAAGGATTAGCTTTATGTAATGATATTAAGCTAAAAAATCAATTGAAAAAACAAAAATTATCAGAAAAGCACCAATTAGGTGAATTCTGTGAACAATTTGCTTTTGATTTAGGAAAATATTTAATTCCTGAGAAAAAGTTTAAAATAAATAAAAAACATAAAATTGTTTATAAGAAAAATAAATCTTTTAAAAATAAAGAAAATTATTACGAAAATCCCCATAAAAAGAATTATAAAAGGCGTTATTATAAGACTAAGCCTAAACAAAAGGGTAAAGCTTTTATGCCTAAAAATGGAAAAAGAAAAGCAAAAAAGCTTGAAATAAGTTGCCATAAGTGTGGTAAGATTGGTCATTATGCTAATCAATGTTGGACTAAAAAAGCCCTAAATGAAATAGAAGATGAACAATTACGTTCCCAATTAAAAAAGATTTTGCTTGTTAATTCTGAAGATGAAGTAGAATCTTCAAATAAAAATGAAAATTACGAAATAGTGGAAGAAACTTCTTCGGGAGAGGAAGAGTTAGAGAAAGTTAATAATACTTGCCAATGTAATGAATTAAGTAACGAATTAAGTTATTGGAAATCTATAGTTGATATGCATGGTTTAAATGTTCTTATCTTGACCAAGAAAATGCATTAAAAATGATAGACACCATTAAGGATTCTAATTTAAAAGAAAAAATCCTTAAAATCTTAATTAAAGAAGAATCACCTTTAATAGTAGAAGCGCCTTACCAATTAAGTGAGGTTTTACATAAATTTTAACAAGCTAATGTTAAAGAAACACCTGTTTCTATTAATGATTTAAAAAGAGAGATAAACTTATTAAAATCTAAAATTTCTCAGATTAAAAATAATAATGAATCCTTATCAACTAGAATGACTTTGTTAGAAACAAAATCTCTTAAATTAAAAAAGAAATACAAGAGGATGCTTCTACAAGTAATAATAATGTTGCTTCTATCGTAATACGAGTTAAAAGGATATTTAAATCTTTTAGATCAAGTCACTTCACAAAAATGGTTTGTGAAAATAACTCTAGTAATTAATAGAGATTTTATATTAGAAAATGAAGTAGCACTTATTGATAGTGGTGCTGATTTAAATTGTTTACAAGAAGGAATAATTCCTACTAAATACTTTTCAAAAACTACTCAATCTCTTATAAGCGAGGAGGAGATAAATTAAGAGTTAAAATACAAATTGTCGATGTTTATATTTGTAATCAAAATATTTGTTTACCTACTTCTTTTATTATGGTAAAAGGTCTTACCCATAGAATTATATTGGGAACTCCTTTTTTGCATAAAATTATGCCAATAATTAATATTGACCCAACGGGAATAACTACCATAATAGATGGTAAAGAAGTAATATTTGAATTTATTACGGTCCTCATACCCGTATGCTCAATGAAGTAAGGGACATTCTTTTAAATAAAGAAAAACAATTATGTTTTCTTAAAGAAGAATTAGGAATTTTGAATATGTAATAAACAACTTAAAAACAGGAAGTAATATTCAAACTCAAAATTAAATTGATTGAGCAACCAATTTAATCATAGAAATTTGTTAATAGATTTTACCCAATACTTTTTGGGATAGAAAGAAACACTTTGTGTCTTTACCTTATGTAGATAATTTTGATGAAAAAAACAAATGCCTACTATAAAAGGCTAGTACGGCTCGAAATGAACCCCGAGAATATTTAGAATTATGTAAAAATGAAATTGATTCTCTACTAGAGAAAAAAATTAATTAGAAAATCTAAATCTCCTTGGAGTTATCTTGCTTTTTATGTAAATAATGCATTTGAAAAAGGCATTGGTGTTCCTATATGTAGTTATAAATTATAAACCACTTAATAAAGTGTTAAAATGGATTAGATATCCTATTCCTAATAAAAAGGATTTATTAAGATAGATTAAATGAAGCTTTAATTTTTTCAAGAATTTGATATGAAATCGGGATATTGGCGAGATTCAAATTAGTTGAATCGAGATAGGTATAAAAGCATCTTTCTTTTGTCCCATTTGGACATTACGAAGGGAATGTTATGCCCTTTGGATTAAAAAATGCTCCTTACGAATTTGAGAACATTATGAATGATATTTTCAATCCTTACCCGAATGAATTTATAATTGTGTATATTGATGATGTTTTAGTATTCTCTAAAAGCGAATTGAACAACATTTTAAACATTTAAAAATATTTAAAAATTTGATAATTCATAATGGTTTGGTTGTTTTTAACGCACCAAAAATGAAAATTATTTCAAACACTTGAGTTAGATTTTTAGGTCATAATATTGATCCAAGGAAAAATTATTCCTATAGAGAGAAGTATTGAATTTGCTTCTAGAATTTTCGATGTAATAAATGATATAAAACAATTACAAAAGATTTTTAGGTAGTCTAAATTATATCTCAGACTATTATGCTAATTTGGCTAAAGATACGGCTATCTTGTATTCTAGATTAAAAAAGAATCATAAACCTTGGGTGAGGAACATACTCAAGCGGTTAAGATAATTAAATCTAAGGTAAAATGTTTACCTTGTTTATCTTGGCAAATCCAAATTATTTTAAAATAGTAGAAACAGATGCTTAGGCATAGGATATGGAGGTTTGGAGGGAGATGGAGAGTGTGTGTGTATTTGTGAGAGAGAGAGTATGAAAGAGAATTCTTTTTATTGAGTAAATGGAAGCGTGATTACAATGAATACAAACTCTCCTTATATAGATGGAGAGAGGACCTATTACGAGACACACTTGTCCATTTTGGACATCACTCCTTTACAAAAGCAATAAAACAAACAACTTTAACAAAAGTAGTGGACATTATTGAAGCGGTACACCTTGGGCCCCATCGACACTATCAATAATGACTTTCCTACAAAAAACAAACTACTTTACTTTACTTTAATAAAGCAAGATTCTTGCTGTCTAAAGCAACCATTATTGCTTAGAATTTCTTGTCTTCAATTGCCGACATGTATGAGTGGGGCGGCTTGACTTTTAAGCTGTAATATTCTTCCTGAGATGCATCATTCTTCTCTGGAGATATATTAATTTAATCTTTTGTTTTTTAGCCCACTTTACATTGTTCGGGCCATCACAGTAGTCCACCTATTTGAATTTTTCCTTAACTCAATTATTATTTCTTTATCAATCTCCTTAATTTCTTTTCGGAGCTTTTCTTCTTTCAAGTTTAATTTACTGAATTCATACTTAACAGGATTACTGGCCATATCTTCTCAATCTTTTCTTTGGAGATTTCCCCTTTCTTGAAGCCTTAGCTTGTTGTGAAATTACCTCTATTAGAGAGTCCCAAATATCTTCTTGAGTGGGTTCGGTGAGCTTCGCCCAGACAATTGAGCAATTAATAGAGTCAAGTGACCCGTGTGATGACACTTTGTTTTCATAGAATCATCATCCTTTGTCCTTTGATTAGGAAATCTTTGAGAGAAATTGATTCTTCATATGATCCAAAACCTTCACCATAATCTTTTCTTCGGATTTTTTTGGATATTTTCTATGGAAATAGACTTTTAGGCTACTCATTGAGCACATTTGGAAACTTTTCTCTTTAGACTCCCTTATTACGGTCTTCATTAATAACAGTTTGAATTCTAAACTGTCATACTTTTTAAATCTTCTTCACTCATTCCTACCCCACCATTTAAAAAAGAAATTTCTTTTTAAAATTGGTATATCTAGCTCATCATGATCGATGGATATTGTCCGTCTCCAAATCCATGGAATTTGAAATCTTGCAAAAGAATATAAAGGACATTGTCCATAAATTAATTTCTCTGTTTGCAATTGTGCAACTAGAGGGCTATTGTCACACCATGGATTATATAAATCCCCAATTTCCTTTGGTAAGATTTCCAAAGAAGGGCCAAATTTTGACCACCGGTTATAAAACCAATTGGGAAGCTGGTTTTCCAAAATTTCTGGATTTATCGAGAAAAACAAAGAATGTTTGTTCTTGGGGTTTTGATAATAAAAAACCTTTGAAAATGCTTGGATATAATCCCAATAATTGAAATAAGCATATTGACTCTCGAGTTATTTTTACCGCTTTATCCCCATTGGGATTTAGTCCCCACTCTAGGGAGCAAGAATTTTATTAATATGACAACTTACTATAATTTATAAATTTTCTTCACTACTACTATTGTAGTGATGAGTAATTATGTGCGATTCGGTAACTAAGAGCAAAATTTCCAGATTAGGTCTTGCTTGCCCATGGAGGCACTGGATAACCTCTTGATTCGAGGTATCTGGTCTTAATTGACCGAGCATCATTTCCTAGCAATTTTGAGGTCCTCATCCTCGATATACATCACAAGTGCAGTGATTGGATTTTCATAATATTCCTACTCACGAGTATTCTCAGCAATTGTCATGTCTCTGTAAGATATCATCGTATTAGATGATGAAGTGGAAGCCTTTTCTTCCTTCTTACTTGGTACATGTGCAGATTGCTGCATATTTCTGACTTGGATACATTGACACGATTGCCATAGGAACATTATATCCTATTATAGGAATATTTGGTACTTCATTGTACTGATAAGGTATTCTTCCTCGACCACGGCCATTACCGCGACCTCTTCCTCTATTAGGGGTTGTTATTTTCCCTGTAAAAATTCTCTCGTTAAATAGTCAGCAAGAGAATTATTTTCTCCTTTATATATTGAATATCAAATTCAAAAGCGGATAATTGAGCTTGCCATCCTGCAAATATTTGCTTTGCCACAGATTTATCACATCTTTTTCAATAATAGATTTTCTGAGCGCAATCAATTCTTAGTAAAAATTTTGATTTAATAAATTATCTTGAAATTTTGAAATACATTTGATTACGAAAGCATTTCTTTCTTTATAGTTGAATATTTCAGCGGTAGGATTCCATTTTTCAGTAAATCTTACTAAACTCGACAAACAAGTTAGCAAATAAAAAGTATGGAATTTATTTAAGTTCAAGCATACCCATTTCTCCTCGGAGAAAAGAAAATCTCTTTGAGTCAAGAGCCTTGGCGAGGATATCAGCAATCTGGTTATCTGTCCCCACGTACTCTAAATGGATATTCCTCTTCTCCACATGGTCTTTGAGAAAATGATACTTGATATCAATATGCTTGGTCTTGGAATGTATGACAGGGTTGTTGGAGACTGAAATTGTTGAAGTGTTGTCTCCACAGATAGGGCAATTTCCTTCAATGGATTCCATAGTCCACCAATTCTTTGCTTCATCGAAAGGATTTGGCAACAACAACTACCCGGCATATACTCGTCCTCTGCGTGGTTGATCTTTGAAGCGATGCTTGCTTCTTTGGCCCAGCAACTAGTCTATTCTGAGGAAATGACAAGTACGTAGTTGCTTTCTGTCGATAGTACAAGGCTGCATAATCTGCATCTGAATAACCTACAAGATCGAAGTTAGAATCTTTGGAATACGAAAGTCCAAAGGTTAGTGGTTCCCGGATAAGTAGCGGATTATACGCTTGGCTGCAATAAGATGTGCTTCTCTAGGATGCAGCGATAGTGTGCACATGCACGGACACCGAACATGATATCGGGTCTACTAGCGGTTAAATAAAGTAATGAGCCGTCATACCTCGATATAAAAAGTTTGATCAACTTTCTCACTACCTTTGAGATCTTTATCTAGCTTATTGCCGGTGGCCATTGGAGTATCATATGCTTTAACATTTTCTAATCCAAACTTCTTTATTAGCTCCTTGGTATATTTGGCTTGGGCGAGGAAAATACCTTCTTCGCATTGCTTGATTTGAAGCAGGAAGAATGTTAATTCTCCCATCATGCTCGTCTCGAACTTGCTTTTCATTAGCTTCTCGAAACGCTTACAAAGTAACTCGTTAGTAGAACCAAAAATAATATCATCGACATATATTTGAACAAGTAAAGTATGCTCATTATATTTGGCAATAAAAAGAGTTGTATTGATTTTACCACGTTTAAATCCTTTTTCTAGTAAAAATTTAGAAAGAGTCTCATACCATGCCCTTGGAGCTTGCTTAAGTCAATACAAAGCTTTCTGAAGTTTGTAGACATGATTGGGAAATTTGGAGTCTTCAAATCCAGGCGGTTGGGCAACATACACGGTCTCTTGCAGATCGCCGTTGCGGAAAGCACTCTTTACGTCCATTTGAAAGAACTTGAAACGCTTAAAAGAGGCGTAGGCTAAGAAGATCCTGATAGCTTCCAATCTTGCAACTGGAGCAAAGGTTTCGTCATGTCGATTCCTTCTTTTTGCCTATATCCTTGTGCAACCAACCCTGCTTTAATCCTAGTGATGCTTCCATTCTCGTCCATCTTATTCCTAAATACCCACTTAGTTCCTATCACTCCTTGATTCTAAGGTCTAGGCACTAACGTCCAGACCTTGCATCTTTCAAACTGGTTGAGTTCTTCTTGCATAGCAACGACCCAATTGGAATCTTGGAGTGCTTCATCAATCTTCTTGGGTTCAATTTGAGATATCAAGGAAGTATGCTCGTTATAGTTCGATCTCCTTGTTTGAACACCGAAAAACAGATCACCAATCACATTAGAAAGAGGGTGGCTGCGACTTCACGAACCTCAGGGGTAAGTCTGCAGTTGGACGAGAGGTTTCTTGAAGATCTTCCAATTGGAACGTCGTTAGATCCTTCGGCGAAGTCATGGAATGTAAGTTGACGAAAAGAGGTTCTAAAAGTTGGATAGGGAATTCTCAATTTTTTCTTCCCTTGAAGTTGCATACGGAGTAGAAGCCGGGTGCGGTTTCAAAGTGCGGTTTGAGAATTTCGAGTTGAGGGTCTTTGGATTTTGCGGTTGAGGTTCGGGTGCGATTTGAGAGGGTTCACTGTTTCATTATGCTCAACAAAATCATCGGCAACATTTGGAGCCAAATGTGGCTCGGAGAGAATGCTCATCGAAAGTAACATGGGCAGACTCAATTATTTTTAAACTAGTTTTATTGAAAACCACGAAAAGCTTTTTGAATGTTTAACATACCCAACAAAAATACCTTCGTCGGCCTTGGCCCGAATTTACCTCTATTTTCTCTTCCGTTGTAGAGGACAAAACATTTGCGGCAGATCTTGAAGAATGCAATGTTGGGGGTTCTTCCTCGCCAAAGCTCATAGGGAGTCTTATTATAGGTTTTATTGATGAGGAGCGGTTTGAGTGAAGCATCTTTGTGTTGATTGTTTCGGCCCGAAATGCGAGCGGCTTGGCTTGAATATCATTGTCTTTCCGGCCTCAATCAGCGTCCTATTCTTCCTTTCCACATGACCCCATTTTGTTGTGGAACACCCCGGCTGATTGAGAAATTGTGATCAATTCGATGGTCATCACAATAATGAGCAACACCGATTGTTCTTGAATTACATTCCATTATACGATCGAACACTAACGATGTCATCCTCTTTTTGAGTTTGGAGGCGGAAAATCTAAAAAGTGCGGTGAGAATCTCATAGCAATCATCTTTGGAAATCATCATCTCAACCCACGTATATCTTGAATAATCATCCACCACCACTAAGGTATATCTATTTCCTCCAATCTTTGGCGGTGGTTACGGGTCCAAACAAATCTATGTGAAGCGGTTGTAAGCGTCTTGAAGTTGATGGAGAGGTCTTGCTTTGGTGAAAGGCATGCGGTGCTTACAGTGGCATGCCTTTGCATTTCTCTGGATGGTGGTCGGCTACTTTGGGTAAACCACGAGCGAGGTTTTCCCTACTAATCTTTGCAAGATACTTGAAGTTCAAGTGGCTCGACCTCTTGTGCCAAAGCTTGACTATTTTTCGCTCACATTTTTAGCTACAAAACGAGATTAGTAATACTACATGCATAATTTAGATCCAATAATGTAAATATTACTCTTACGAATCCTTTGTGGTAGAGGTGACTCACGGAAATGCTATCTTTGATAAAGCAATTTGATGACGTGAAGTTGCTGAAAGCATTCCTTTGTCGCAAGAATTGAAAAATTAAAAGGAGGTTGTGCTTGAGTCCTTCAACAAGAGAAACCTTCTCAATAGTTAGGTTTCCTCTCCTTATAACACCATATCCAATGGTCTTTGCCTTTGTTGTTTGTCACCAAAGGTTACGGACGGACCACTTGCTGATGACATCTTCTAGTAATGATCTATCTCCGGTCGTATGTCTTGGCGGCCACTATCGAGATACCATTCATTTTCCTTGGAGTGACCGGCCATGAAGCGGAGGACACTGAAATGTAAACATTAAGAGCGAGGTCCCCCTTTATTCCTTGGATCTGACAGTTAGCAACCCTTCACGACCCACACCTGTTGTGACGAGAAGGAGGTTTACTCTTCCTGGCATTGGATGTGGCAAGTAAAAGGCATTACTGCGGACCTTGTGACCTAAACCATCACACACGAACATTTATAAAAGCTATAAGCATCATGAGGTTTTACTAACTCCTTACTCTTCTTAGGAGTTGCATGCGGTTTGGGAGGCACGGTTTCGGGCTTAACAAAGGGAGCGGCTTTAGTTTGACCACGTATTTTCTGGGAGGCGCTCTTATTGCTTTTGAAGGCGGGTCGGCGGTCGAAGAAGAGCGCGATCGAGACATGCGGTTACCCGGCATCTCTAGTTCCACCGAAGCGGTTTTAGGGATGCGGCCAACTCCATATGCCATTTCCTGCTGAAGCTACACTCTCGAGAATCCTTTGGCTTCAATGCGAGAGTTCTTCCCATATTGCTTCCCTTTTGGGTAGACATAATTAATTTGTTGTCCTTTACCCTTGCCTTTAGCATGCTTCCCCTTAGGAATTTCTTTAGTTAGTTTCAAAATTTCCTCATCCTTTTCATTGTAGGATGCACACTTCTCTTCTTGAGCGGATCGAAATCCTATACCCTCGGTAACTCCATTTGGGTAATTGGGTATCTATGATTTGTTACGCATAAGATTTTGACTTGAGCCACCCATCAATAATTTTTGACGATCGTTGAGTTGGGTGACCGGGTCATCATTCCGGAGTTGAAGTGCGGCAATCTTAGTTTCAAGGATGCGGTTTTGATCGGCAAGAGGAGTCATCTTTTGATTTGGTCCTTAAGATTTGAAATTTCGGACCTCATCACATTTTCTCCGTCTTGTACTGATTAAGTTCATCATGAGCTAAGCTTAAGGCTTTCTTAAGATTAGAGAATTGATGGATCACCATTCGACTTCCTTAAACATTTTTGTGTTGAGGAGAAACTTCTTCCACCGCCTTTTTAAAACTTTTTATTTGGAATTGCTTTTGAAGGTGGAGCATTTTTAGAAAGAAAATTGGACGAGAATACGAACAATTTCCTATCTTAACGCTAGGAGTAAGTTTGACATCATCATCCAACTTAAAATTTGGAAGTTTTGCGAAACCTCTTTTTCCTCCATATCTTGCAACTCAATGACTCGAGAATCGATTCGCCGGAAGCATCTGCGCAACTAAGCGAGATTAACCTCTTGGTTTCTTCGTCACTTCCATCATCCGGAATCTGTTTCAATCCAAGTTGCTAATTCCTTGGAATTCTCTTCCTCCTCGGCAACCATTCCACTTGCGACGAGAAAATTTCGCGAGGAGAGGTTTTCTTTTTCATGTATTCGTATTTGGGGTGTGGACACTCGGATGCAAAGTGACGAGGTTTTCTACAATTGTAGCAAACTAGATCACTCTTTTTCTTTGTATCTCCCGGCCTTAGAAAGCGTTGCGGGAGGTTTTGCCTTTTGAAAATGTTTTTGTGAAAGGTTTTGAGGCTTTTCTAAACTTTTGAAATCTTTTCACAAACATGGCAAAATCATCATCATCATCCATCTCGATGAGTGATGAGGTTGATATGGAAGGATCGATTAGTTTGATTGGATGTAGATGGTTTCTCCTCATGTTCCACAACGGACATGGAAAGCGATTTGGTTTTCCCTTCAATCTCTTCGATATGATTTAATTTAAGATTCATAGACTCTACAGGTTTGCATACAAGTTACTTAACGACCAAGTATTGAAAACTTTGGAGTCTTCTAGAAGGTAGCCTTATTAACCCATCTAGAACCTAAAGCGAGATAGGAAAGTCATATTGATTTCCTTATCGGTTAAAGTTTTGCCAAGAGATCTACAAGCATTAACTACCTCAACATAGCGGTCGTAGGTTTGGCCTTGAGTTTCGTTAGGTTTTACGTTGAAGTTGTTGTAGGATCTTTCAACGACATATAATTTGCTTTCCTTGCATTCGTCATCACCTTCCCGAGGTAGCTCTCGATGGCATCCCACATACGCTTTGCGGTTTTGAGGTACATCACTTTACGAAGAGTTGAAACGGGGAGGGTTCCGAGAAATGATGTGCCTTGCCTTCTTTGTCTAAGGCAACTAATCTCTTCTCTTCATCCGACCACTCTTCTTTTGGCTTTTTGACCTCTGGAGTTTCGGCATTGGTGGTTGCATCGGTGTTGGCCTTCATTGGAATCCATGGCCCGTGACTACGCACTCCGCGGCATCTCATCTATAGTTTCCAAATGAATAAGCATTCGGCACTTCCAGATGTCAAAGTGGTCTTCGTCCAAGATTGGAATGTGTTAACAGTTGTCATTGTCTTTGAGTTTGCCATATTGAATCGGCACACAAGCTGTTAAGCTTGAAAAACGGTGGTTTTAAAATGTGTTAGCTCTAATACCACTTGTTGGTCCCAAAGGTGGCAACAAGGGTGAGAAATCACGGCTAGAGGGGGAGGGGTGAATAGGCTGATTTAAAATTTTTGCCCTCGATTTAAAACTAAACCTCTAAGCTTACAAAAACCTCTTGCGGTTGAATAATAAGCTGCAAGTAGAGGTTGTAAAATGCACGGCGGAATATTGAAGTTATAAAAGCGAGTTTTGAGAAGGCGGTTTTGTTAAAAGAGAGCGGTTTGATGGTGCGGTTTTGCGAAGAGAGTGCGGTTTTACAAAGTGAGGTTTTGACAATGTTAACTCCAGAACACTATTTTCACAATAATGGATATCTAAATAAAGATCAAGCAGAGAGACGACGAGATAAATAATTAGTAAATCACGGGAAATATAAATGCGAAAAGTAAGAACACGTGATTTGGAGTGGTTCAATCGATAAACGATCTACGTCCACTTACGAAGATGGTTAGTCTTGGATTTTCAAGAGTGATTTTTACTATGAGTATGAGAGATTACAAGTTACAAGATCCAATACTCAAATCTAAAATCTATTCTATGAAGATCCAAATCCTAAGACTATAACCGGTGTATCTCAAGTGATTAATCTATGTGATTAAACAGAGTGAGGTGTGTGTGTGAGAACAAAGATCAAGGCTCTTTAAATCTATGAGATGTAAGAGCTCAATGATTCTTGAATGTGTTAAGGCTTGATTTTGCAGAATTTTGGAAATATTTCTTGAAGGTAGAAGATGAAGATTCGAAAAGGACTTATGAATTTTACGGGCGAGCTTGACTTCTTATGAACACGGCGCTTTCTCAATTTTTCAAGCAATCTTCAAATGATGAAGGTTGGGGGTATTTATACCCAGCATCCCGAGGAATATAGCCGATTGGACACAGGCATACATTGTAGGGACGAGATCCTTGATGCGTCCGGTTGGTCATGGCACAAATAACTACTTTTTGTCCTTTGGAGGCTGATGCACAGTGTAGGTAAAGGCTGATCGAGACCTCGCACGCAATCCCGAGGTGGTTAGGACATACGTCACCATTTTAAGATCCTAGCGAGATCTTGTGCGAAAAGTAGTCACGTGACAAGATATGGTAGTTGACTTTGTGATTCTTTGCGACGTGGATTTCAGCATTGTCGAGTTGCTTCAAGTAGCCGTCATTGGGGCGGTTGCAGTGATGAGCTTGAGTTTTGACAAAAGCGGTTCCACCGTGCTTGATTGCAAGGTGGTCAAAGGATTAGAAGCTCCATATGTGCGATTTGCACATTGGTTTTCAAGCGGTTTCCGCGCAAAAGGGGATTGAAGCGCGGTTTAGCAAGGCGGAATTACGCGAGCGGTTCACCGAGTGCGGTTACGAAGACCGGTTTTGAAACAGCAATCTACTTACCCTGGATCCAATGATTAACTTGTGCTAGAGTCTTCAAGCCTAAATTTAACCTTGATTCTATAAAATGGACTTAGCTAAAAATTGAAGTCTAAGCTTCATTACGCTAGGGTCCTAAAGTCCCTTAAAATAGTCGGGGAGATTATGGTAAACATCCCAATCAAATCTAATACAAAATAGGAAGAGTTAAAACATCCATACCCAGCGACCGTATTACCCCGTCTGACTAATAATCATCCTATATCCCAACATTTTTATTTAATTTTATATTCTTTATTTTCAAGATTAGTAAAATTATTAATATTACCTATCATTTAGAGAATTAAATAAAATATTTCGCGCTTACTTACTTGTAACTAAATATCTTTCCCTCCGTTCCTGACCTAAGTGCATACTTTTCATTTTGGGCGTCCCGAGCCTACGTGCGTATTTCCTAAAATGAAAAGGAATTTTTACTTATTCCCTCCATTTCCATTCTATACATACATTATTTTAATACTCATGACACCATTATAATTTACTATTCTCTTCACTTATTCTCTCTCCTGTTTTATTTAAAAGCGGCTCATGAACACACCCGATATAATACTTTCTCGCCAATTTACGTGAAAATTGGCAAACCGGGCGTGTAGGTGGGGACGGAGGGAGTATTAAAAAATGAGAAAGGAAAATTAACAAATGTTAATATAGAAAATTATATTTAAAAAGGAGGATTTTTTTTGTGTGTCCAAATCAAATGAAAGAAGTCTCTATTTAAAGAGAAAAAAAAAATTATGAATTTTGATGTAATTTTTTTTTTTTAAAAAAATTAATTTATTATAAAATAATTGAGGTCAGAAAAATAGGATTTTTTAAAAAATTTGAAATCCATCCAACCAATCAAAGGAAGCCACGTGGCCAATTTTTTTTTTTTAAAAGAAACTAAGCGCAGCTAGCAATAACGTGCCACACGCGTAGAGGAAATGTTCGAAATGCCCCTCCCCAACTAGCAGGCACGATGTCCAGATTTGTTTAAAAAAATAAAAAATAAATAACTTGACCAATAGCAGATTGCCACATGGTATTTTGGCCTTGTTAATTGCCATTTCGCCATGATGTGAAAAGTCGAAAATGCCTTTCAATGGCAAAAAAATTACCTAACCTTGATATTATATATAGATAGACAACCTCTTATTTATCATGAGACAAGTGAGATTATCAAAAAAAAAAAAAAAAAAAAAATTCGATATTTATACAATTAATGACAAAAAGTAAAAACTCTTAACAAGAAAAGAAAGCAAAGATTCATAACATACAAAGAAAGCAGTAAAATTAAAGACATCAACATTCCTCTTCAATTGATAAAAATCAAATATCAAAAATTCAAAAAAATAAAATAAAAAATAAATAACTCAAATTTGGAAATAGAAGTAGAGAGAGATCTGAATTTAGGATAAATTTCAAACCTTTGAACTTGAAGAAAAGGAAAAAAAAAGTGAACAACCTAAATATGCAACCTACTTATACAACGTACCATGAATTTACCTCTTAATCACATGTATTTTATCAATTTGTTACAATTTATGCAAGACACATTTAGGCTCCGTTTGTTTGGGGGAAAATGTTTCCCGTACGTTTTCTTATTTTCCGGTATTTGGTTAACACCGAAAAATGAAGAAAATGTTTTTTCCACTTTTTTAAATAAAATAAAAACTTAGAAATTTTTCTAAGTAAAGCGTTTTTCGAAAAACCTTCGAACTTGAAGAAAATGAAAAAAAGTGAACAACCTAAATATGCTACGTATATTATTTGTGATTAATTTATACAACACACCATGAATTTACCTCTTACTCACATGTACTTAAATTTATCAATTTGTTACAATTTATGCAAGACACACTTAGGCTCTGTTTGTTTGGGAAAAAATGTTTTCCGAAAACGTTTTTGCTTTATTTTTCGGCGTTTGGTAAGCATCGAAAAATGGAGAAAATGTTTTTCCCACTTTTTAAATAAAATGACTTAGGAATTTTTTTCTAAGTAAATTTTTTTTCGAAGAAAACCTTTGAACTTGAAGAAAAATGAGAAAAAAAAAAAAAGTAGACAACCTAAATATACAACATACTATTATTTGTGATTCGAATTTATACAACATACCATGAATTTACCTCTTAATTAATCACATGTACTTTATCAATTTGTTACAATTTATGCAAGACACATTTAGGCTCCGTTTGTTTGGGAAAAAATATTTTTGAAAACGTTTTCTTATTTTTCGATGTTTGACAAGCACTTAGAAAAGCTAGAAAAATAGAGAAGGGTTTATGGGTTAGGAAGAGAGGTGGTAGGGTTTGGGAGGGGGAGAGGGAAAGGGAGATGGGTTTAAATTGGATTTAGAAGTGTAATTTGGATTTTCGAAATTGAGCTTTTCAATTTGGGAAAACAATAATTTACAAGCCCATTAAATTTTTAACGGAGTTGGTTTTTATTGACCAAATAAGCATTTGTTAATAAAATATAAATTCATTTAACGGGGTTGCATAAATTGTAACTCAGCAGATACTGAAAGTACATATGATTATATTGTCATTTAGAAGTACGACATACTATTTGTAATCCCAGATGTGGTATGTTGCATACGGTAGTAATAAGTCAGAAAAATAATAATCAAAATTTGAAATAAAAACCGAGCAATGTCGGTACAAATGAAAGTTACAAAATTTAGCAAAAAAAAAAATGAATTGATGATATTTTATTAGTTGAATCGATAGTTGATCAGATACAACATAATTGAAAACACTTGTATGATTGTTACACATAAGATTTTGTAAACAAGATTTTGTGACTATTTTGTTACTCTAGTATTACTCATAAAAATCATATGAGAGATGGTACAGATTTTGTAATCAAGCAAGACAAATTTTAATTAGATGACACATGTTTAGAATCAAAATAAAATTTTTAGATTTTGAAATATGACCTTCCTACCTTTGGGTTGCAAAATTCAGATTTTGAAATCAAAATTGAAATCCAGATTTGGCAAAGTCCTCGGATATTTGAATTCGACTACAAAAGAAAATGCACAAAATCAAATATCGTCTTTCTTTGAAAATGGAGGTCGACAACATAAGGGATGGGAAGGGGTTGGCGTTAAGCGGGGGTGGGGTAGTAGGTGTGGATGTAGGGGAATGGGGGAATGGGGGAAAGAGTTAGGATGGAGGCATTTAGGGGCGGAAGAGATGGAAGGGGGATGGTATCAAACATGGGGAGGAGCTAGAGGAAGATTTGCCGGGGTTAGAGAAGAGGAAGCTTGTCGGTGAATATGAAAGTTATTTGATGTTATAAATATCGATGCTAGTGTTAATATATTGCTTGATTTGAGAAATAAGCTCGACTTTAAACTCATATCAAAAAGAGTATTATATATTAAATTATCAATCAATAAGTAATTAATTTATCGAGATATAAGTCATCAAGCTTATCACCTATGACAAAGCGAGTTATCAATTAATCGGATATAAGTTATTAAGAAATCGGCCGTAGCTGTTAGATATAAGTTATCGGACGTAATTGCGACAAATGAGCCTTTAATCTTTAATCATGTACTCTTGTATTTGACTTAAATTATTGAGTTAAATCCTAGTAGCTTTGCTCATTTTATAAGCTTAGAATCAATTAATCACTTAGGCTCATCGTTTGTTTCGGGGAAAATGACTTTCGGAAAATGTTTTCGGAAAAGGAAAACGTTTTTCGAAAATGTGAAAAATGTTTTCGGGAAAATGAGGAAGATGTTTTCCTGGAAAACAATTTCCTTAGAAAAATATAAGAGGAAAACGTTTTAGAAAAATGAAGATGTTTTCGAAAAATTATTATTATTATTATTATTATTATTATTATTTTACTATTATTTTTTTTATTATTATTATTATTTATTAATATTATTATTATTATTATTATTATTAATTTTTTTTATTATTATATTTTTATTATTATTATTATTATTATATTATTATTATTATTATTATTTTATTATTACTATTATTTTATTATTAATATTATTTTATTATTAATATTTTATTATCATTATCATTATTATTATTACTATTATATTTATTATTTTATTATAATAATGATTATTATTATTATTTTATTATTATTATTATTATTATTTTATTATTATTACTATTATTTTATTATTATTATTTTATTATTATTTTATTATTATTTTATTATTATTTTATTATTATTATTATTATTTTATTATTATTATTATTATTTTATTATTATTATTATTAGTATTATTATTATTATTATTATTATTATTATTATTATTATTATTATTATTATTATTATTATTATTATTATTATTATTATTATTATTATTATTATTAAAATATTATCCATCCACTTTTTTACACCATTTTTTCGGAAAAGCAAACAGTAGGAAAAATCAGGAAAACGTTTTCCTTAGAAACGGCAGAAAATATTTTCAGAAAAACATTTTCTCCATTTTTCGGAAAACTACCATTTACCCAAAATGGGGAAACGTTTTAGAAAAATAAGCAATGTTTTGGGGAAAATGGGAAAAGCATTTTTGGAAAATTCTGGCTTGTGTACCGGAAAATGGGGGAAAGCGTTTTGGAAAAACGTTTTCCGCTCGTTTTCTTTGAAACAAACGAGGCCTTATTAAAGGTTCATATTTACAAGGGGTTATTTGTAACATTTCAAAGGGAGGAGGGACGGTTTAGCCGTTTAGGTGCATTCTCTCAACATAACACCATCTCCGTTGCACGTGACACATTTGCAAATTTGAATTCGGATCCTAAACGCAAATATATTCAATTTTGATCGTTTGTTTCCTTCCCTACCACCCAGGCAAATTAAATTTCACAAGCGTTTTCTCTCTCTCCCGAATTCAAAATTTCCCCCCCTCTCTCTCTCTCTCACACACACACACACACACAAACACTTACAGAGTAGGTTACTGAGATTCATGAACGCAGCGCTTCCATTTCATCTAACAGATTGTTCTCAGCTTGGTTTATTTTGAAGGGGTATTAATTTATAATTTCTCCTCCTCTATAGGCAAATTTATCACAGCGCACACACACGATTAGATTACACGCTTGTATGTGTGTATTAATTCAGTGAATTGGAACTGCATTAACCCTATTTTTCGTTTTGTTTGTAGTTTTAGAACTAATTTAAGGGTTATTCTTGTAGTCGCTTGCAATCTCTGGCTTTTTAGGTTGAGTGGAAATGGATAGTTCAGAGACAAAGAATGATTCCCAATCTGTTCAGGTTGCTGTTCATATCCAGACCTTTAGTAACTCCCGAGCTCCTAGTTGGCTGCACCGGATTGTATCAGTGTTACCCCTGGTGAACCCCGGGTATCTTAACCATATCGTTTTTGCTTAATTTTCTGTTAATTTTGTCGGATTCAAGAGTTATTATTATTTTAAATTTATGCTGATTTTTGTGGTTGATGGTAAAATAGGTGCAAATTGGTTCACATGCTTTCACTTTTGATTATGTGTTTGGAAGTCGCGGGATATCCATCTTCCCGAATTTTTGACGAGTGTGTTGCTCCTCTAGTTGAAGCACTTTTCAATGGCTATAATGCCACTGTTCTAGCATATGGTCAGGTATATTATTTACTATTTTGCTTTTTTCTTCTTCAAGGTTGTTTAGCAACTCACATTCTTAGATGTTTTATTGAAACTCGTGTTTTCATCTTTTTTATTGTATTTGCACACTAGACTAAGCTTTGTTTATTTTTCAAGTTTCTAAAGTTTTTATATGTTTGTTGCAAAAGGCTGGGTCAGGAAAGACATACACCATGAGAACAAACTATAATGGAGAAGAACAACAACATGGTATCATTCCTAAAGTGATGGAAACTATATTCTCCAAGGAGTTGGGCGATGAAAGACTCCACAGAGTTTCTGTTCGAGGTCTCCTTTATTGAGGTAACATATCGTATTGTTGACATTAATCATTGTTATGCCAGATTCCCAAGACATCTATTTGTATTAGGAGGAACTTACAATTTATGTAATGTTATGTTATTGCAGATCTTTAAGGAAGAGGTATTTGATCTACTGGATCCAAACTCAACAGCCTTCACTAAAGCTGATGGGATATCCACAAAGATCTCTGGACCTTCCAGAGTTCCTATTCAAATAAGAGAAACTGCAAATGGGGGATCTCCCTTCTTGGCGTAACGGAGGCAGAAGTTAGAACAAAAGAGGAAATGGCTTCATTGCATTTGCGTGGTTCCTTTTCTCGTGCCCGCTGCGAGCACAAATATGAATGGCCAATCAAGGTTGGAATTTATTTCTTCTTTCTATTGTTAAGATAGTTTGTGTGTACATTAAGTGTTTATGAGGTAGTATAACTGTGTCCTATTAAGCTTTACCTTTTTCTAATTGTGTCCTATTAAGATTGATACCAATTTCAAAGATGAAATTGGTAAACCTTTTTGTAGACAATCTTGTAAATTTCTAGAATGCAAAATTTGTTGAGTACCATGATCTATCTTCCCAACAAATTTTTCAGTTGTTATTCATATTTATTGATTTCTTGCATATAAACAAATGTTATTAACAGTATAGTGACACTCACAGTTGCTTTTGATGTTCAAACATCACTGTCACCCAGATCTTGTATCGCTCTTCTCCATGGGAATCAAATGTCTTTATATTACTTGAACTCTAGGTCACTTTCTGACCTATTTTACTTAATTGTGAATGATTATTGTGCAATGAAAACAAATGCCTTTATGAAATATCAAGGGATTTGGCAGGATTATTTGTTTAATGTCAATTTTAATCTTTCTCTTTGTTTATTATAGCACAAATATTGTCCTTGGGTGATTTTTTCATGGTAGCTGACACATTTTCTTTCCGTTGCTTTAGGTTCTATTTTCCATCTTGCGAATGCAGCCTTTTTCCGTTGTTTCTGAAATAAATACTTTTAAAGGGCTATTGGACTAATTGCTGACGGCTTTTGAATAGAAAGGGTTAACATAACAGTTGGGAAGTGTAGCTTCAGAAAAAGTCCAATCTAACCACGAGGTATTTTGTATCCCACTTTAATTTGTTCTTTCTCTTCATAAACATAATGACATTTTGTGCTTTTCAACACAACACTACTTTTTAAAGCTTTTTAATTCAAATTCACCCCTTAATGTCTATGGGATGTTTTACTTGGGCAACAAACAAGATTTTGGGAACTATTTTGGTGTTGATTTTGTTTCTTCGATAGTTCCACCTTGCTATATGTTGCTTTACACGCTGAACCATATCGTTTGATTATATTCTATCTTTGTTTTGTTGTATTTCAGCCGTTCACATGCCATCTTTACAATATCCATGGAGCAAAAGAAAAATGCTTGTGTCACAACTCATGATGATGGCGGCGATGACATTTTGTGTGCGAAATTACATTTAGTGGACCTTGCTGGTTCTGAGCAAGCTGAAACGAACTGGAGCAGATGGGATGCGTTTGGGGAAAGGTAGTCTGACTCTGATGTCTATGATATACTTTAGTTTCATGTCTTTCATATGTTCTTGATTACTTTATGTGTGTGCGTGTTGACAATTTTGATGTTTTGATTGCTTTCTTTGTCGATTCCGGCTTAAACTTGTTTGTTTCCTATTTCAATATGGTGTAGGCATTCATATTAATAAGGGGTTACTGGCTCTTGGTAATGTGATAAGTGCATTGGGTGATGAGAAGAGCGGAAAAGAAGGAGGCCATGTTCCGTACAGAGACAGCAGGAGTTAACTCGCCTGTTACAGGTAGGGAACCAATATTTCTCCCGGAATCCACCATTTTGCAATCTTTGAGAAAATAAACACTGATATCACTAGGTGACTAGTGGAATCAACGATGTAGTGAATATAGTTTGATCCCAGTCCCATGTTATTGTTGTTTTTCTTTCTCCTTTTGTACCCGTGGGAAGAAGGTGCTTTTTTGTTGGTTGGTTCAGAAACCTTCCTCCGCATTCATTCCTTTGGAGTTCTATTTTTTTTGAAGTATTTAATTTATTCTAAGAGGCTTACTTCGTTGTATGCAATTTTTGTTTGTGTTTTCAAATGCTGCATCTTTGCTTTGCTCACAAAAAATACGCGATAACAAATAAGCTTTATTTGTTTAGGATTCTCTTGGGGGAAACAACAAAACTGTGATGATCGGTAAGCTATTTAGCATGTGGTATTCGACTAAGAATATTTTCAAACTTACCTTAGGCAGCTCATATTTACCTTCCTAATAAATCTATTATCTTTTTCTTCTTTTGTTCATGCATTAGCTTGTGTAAGTCCTGCGGATACAAATGCAGAAGAGGCCCTAGACACTCTGAAGTATACCGTCGGTTTCGTAACATTCAGAACAAGGCAATTGTAAGTTTCTTTCTTTTTTGAGTCCCTTACGATGTGTGCCATGGGGCACTTGTTTAAAGTCCCATTTGGTTAGCGTTCCTAGCACATCATGTTCAGGAGCATAGAACCTCTATCATTTAATTTTTTTTCTTCCTGACAATTAAGACAGACGTATCTATTGATTTTTAACTTCTCCTCTTTTTATCCATTTCTATATGCAGATCAACCGTGATCCAATGACAGCTCAGGTGCAAAGAATACGAAATCAGATTGAACAGTTGCAGGCAGAGCTCCTGTATGTTCGAGGAGACTCAAGTTCACCGTTTGAAGAAGTTCAGGTGTGATATTGCCCAGAGGATGTGCCTGCATTATGTTTCATGCCAAGGCTGATTTAACGTTTTTGTTTCCAGATTCTTAAACACAAGATCTCCCTTGCTCGGAGTCAAGCAATGCTGAGCTACAGAGAGAACTTCATTCACACAAAATCAGTTATGACACCTACCTGAAACAACAAGCAATTACTGCCCAAAGTAAGTATTGTTAAGGCAGTTATCAACTACTTAATAATCTACTGCCATTATGTCATTTATGTCTGAATTTCACATTTCATGGTGTTTCTTACACTTTCTTATTCAGGTTGAAAAAGATCAATCTGATCATGCAAATTGAATCAGCTCGCAATGGTAAATCATGGGATGAGATTGATTCTAATTCAAATCAGGTTTGTCATTTGTGTGAGAGTTGGTTTCAGTGTCTCTTCTTTTATCCATTAAATCAATTTTCGGGTGAATTTGCTGACCCTATTTAAAAACCTTTTTCCAGGATTGTACTTTAGTGAAAGGTTACGTGTCAAAAAATTCAAAAATTAGAAGGGGAATTGCTGCGCTTGCAAAGGGTAAATAGCTCAAAGCGTAGTGAATTTGCTCATTACCTCGACTTGGGAGATGATGAGCTTCAGCCGAAAAACTCTTTATTCCCGGAATCTGATAGCCAAGTGGCAGAAGTGGGTGGTAAGAATCTTAAACTGCCTGAAGCAGCTGTTGATAAATCATGCGATCATTCCTTGTTATATAGGCATCCTCTTTCTCACTCTCACCTATATGTGTGTGTGTGTGTGTGTATATATATACTACAGTACATCTGAATCTGCACTCAGTTAGAACATATTTTTTTTTTTAATTTCTAGTGTGTTTATTGCTTTCATTTGTTGTCTCTTCATTGAGAATCATTCCAGACTTTGATCAATATTGAGACCTTTAATTTTTATATAAGATTTATATTAATAAATTGTTTATATTCAAAACCCTGTAATTATTTCATTTAATAATGCTTCTATTCTTAATGGTCCGTCTATTTTTCATATCAGATTTTTGAAACAATCATTTTTCCTTAAAGTTTCCGTTACCAAAGAATGACAAGTAACATTGTAGGGCTTGGAGGCCGTCAGCATTAAGCAAGGAAGACAACTTATACTATTTTGATCTTATCTAGGTGATGAAGATGTTGAGAAAGAGCTGGAGCATTCTTCTCTTCAAGAAAAACTGGATATGGAACTCAAGGAATTGGACAAAAAGCTTGAACAAAAAGGAGGTATATGCTTGCTCTGTATTTCCAACTAGATCTTTGCTTATATTCATGAGAAATGTTTATTTAGCTCTAAAAGGATACAAAGCCCTTTTGGTATAATGTAGTGGTGCTGGATCACTAAACTAATTATCTGGATGATAGTTGGTGACATTTGTGTTGGGTTATAGAGTCTAAACCAACGACGGAGGAGAAGGAGTCTAAACAGCGGAGGAGTTCGAGTCAAGATGGGAATGTTCAAGGAGGAGGAGAAAAAGGGGACAAAATTGGCAAAGGAGAGTTGCACGGTCGTGCGTTGGAGTAAGCACGGTCGTGCTACATAAATTTGTTTTTGGCTCGACACTACTAACACGGTGATTCGTGTCCAAATAGAAGCACGGTCGTGCTAAACCGTTTTCAGCCCTGATTTGGTTTTCTTATTCCAGAGCCAGTTTTTTTTCTTGAAGGACAAGGTTTAGGGCTTCTCTTTCACCTATATAAACATAATTTCGGCCATAATTTGGTGGCCTTGACAGAGAACTAGGATACACAAAGAGATAGCCATAAAAAATTAATCAAGGAGAGAGAGGGCAAGGGGTCTAGGAGATGCCATGAAGGACACTCCTACAACCCTAGCCATATACAGATGTGTGTAGTCATCTTAAAGGAGAAGAGACATATATGAGAGTGTTGTGGAGAGTAGCCATGCTTAGATCTTAGTGATTGCATCAGAGAAGTTATAATAACCATCATATATTGATTATTGTGTATATCCTAGCTTGACATCGCCCCCAAATGTAGCCATGTGTTGGTGGCCTGGGTTACCAAATTCTTGCCTTATTTCTTTCATATTTACTACATGTTGATTATTCTCCCCATATTAGAATTTATAGTATGGGCTGAGCGGATATGCGATCAGTCCCTAATCCCCATCAATTTTGTTCCACTGATATCAAGCATTTCTGGATTATGTTGAATCTACTTATTACTGAAAGGAAGCAGTTTAGTAGGGTTAGAAAGTTTTAATGTGAATATCTGGCACATCTATTGTATGTTGTGAAGGCTGAAATGGAAGCGGGTTGCGGGTGCTGATACCTCTGTTCTTAAACAACATTACGAGAAGAAAGTTCAGGAATTGGAACAAGAAAAGAGAACATTGCAGGTTAGCCTTTTAGCTCTTAATACCTTTTATATTTATGAGCTATATTATGTTCAAGCTCTAATTTCTCTCACCATTTGCAGAAAGAGATTGAGCAACTGAGAAACAAAATTGCAAATATTTCCTCCAGTTCTGATGGCAGCACCCAAAAGTTGAAGGAAGATTATCTTCAGAAGTTGAATCTCTTGGATGCACAGGCAAGTCTGCTTTTGTCTTGCCTGCTGATGATATTTACCTTTAACATTATTCTACTTCCATTTCCAAGTATATTGACCCAACTTGTGAAATAGCTCTACATGCCACTCCAATTTATGAACACCACATACGATTTTATTCCCTCTCTCAGGTTGCCGAGGTTGAAGAAGAAACAAGATGCTCAAGCTCAACTCCTGAGACAAAAGCAGAAAAGTGATGATGCAGCAAAAAAGGC